>CM062286.1:4911750-5106750 GCA_031216635.1 Dissostichus eleginoides
TAGACTGTGGTATTTATACTTTTACTTATAAGTAGAAGTATGTGAGTACTTCTTCCACCTCGGCGTATGATGGCACCAGGAAACAGAACAAAGACAGGAAGTCGGACGCATTAAGGAGGCAGACACTGACTCGTGGAAAGTACAAAACAACAAACTGATTGAAAAACACGACAGGTAGCCAAGTCACCTCCAGACATTCGATTAAACAGATTCTTATGTTCTGCATCGACAAAGCTCATCTGTAGCTACAACACAACACACTGATGCTGAATGAAAGCTGTAAAAGGGACAGATATATCCTAAAAAGCGAGTTATATGACGTGCTACAGAAGGAAGTTTACACTTAGTCTCCTAGCAACACCAGTACATGAGATATCCAGGCAGTTGTTGCCATGGGAAACACCCATGCCTTTAAGCTAAGATGCTGTATAAGGAAAATTGTCTAAACGTGGTTTTGTCCTCCAGAAATATTAAATAAATGTGCTATGTGAACTGTAGTGAACGTTTAGATGTTCTAGGACAAAGAGTTTGTAGAATTCAATTTTTACATTTAAGGCACAACAATTAAAACTTATCTTGGGTGCTGCTAGACTTAAAACTCAGGTTTCATGTTCTACGTTGACAATGAAATGGCATCGTCCATTTTGTGTCAAGAGAAGCAGTTTTCCTATCCAATTAGGTTTGTTTTTGACGTATCATGTATTCATGTCTATTCAAATAGGAGGACACATGAAACGAAAAGTCAACGTCGACTTATTATAACTTCAGTTAAGTACAAACTTATTTATTTTAAGCCAAACTAAGATATTTTGCTGAACCAAACCAGGTAGTTTTGTTGGGTTCTGTTTCTATTTACAACGGTATCCATGTGTTTAAAACTGCAACTGTAACACAGGAGAAAAAAAACGAATAATTAAGAATGCATTGAAGTTTTTTAGGAGAGTAATATCTTGAGGAGACACGGTTGCATGTAGCCAACATCGAGACTTTAAATGTGCGTTTGAACATGCATTTTTACTATCCTTCAAGGACCTGAAACTTGGTTTGAGAACAGGCTTGACTCAGCCTTGTCTTAAAATACTTAAGACTTAAGATTTGCAATAAAAGACACTATATAAGCACCACTTTTGAGTCCTACATGTATTACTTAAAAGGTATCTTAGACAGAGTGACATTTCTTGCAGTAATGAGTTTACAGCAGTCCATTAACTCAAACAAAGCCATGATATTTATCCAGTAGTCAGCGTGTAAAGACGGGTTAGTGTTGACTTATTTCTTAAGTACATACTTAAGTGTGCAACCTAAAGTACGTAACAAACATACGAGATGAAAGCCAAATCATGGTTTAATCATAACCAAGTGGTTTTGATGCCTTAACACTACCTTCATTAGTTTTGTTGTGATTTAGTTATCTAGTTTAAAACTGAAACTGTAACACGGGAGAAAAGACAGGTTCCTTAAAACTCAATTAAGAATACATTGAAGTTTTTTAGGAGAGTAATATCTTGAGGAGACACGGTTGCATGTAGCCAACATCTAGACTTTAAATGTGCTTTTGAAGAAGCAATTTGACTTTCCTTTAAAGCCCTGACTTAACCTTGTCTTGAAATACTTCAGATTTCAGACGATGACTGAAGATGGGTTCATCACGAGACTGTTGTCTAACATATTAGAGTATGTAAACGTTCAATCAAACATGAAAAACGAATTAAAACCTGCTTTAAAACAAGGCTTGGTCCTCGGAAAAGGCTTGGAAGTGCATAGTTTATCCCCAATAGAGACAAGATCCATGAGAAAACATTAATAACAATCATGGTTTTCAGATTGAGTGGAAGTTAAATCATCAGTTTGTTTCTATTTACCTTAAAACTCAAAACTTTGCGACAATAAAACAACCATAAAATGTTGACTGACACGAGCCAGAAATCAGTAGTGGTTCACAAACATGACTTTAAATATATCTATAAAGTTACATTTTAGAGATTTTGCAACAAAGACACTTTCTTAGTACCTATTTCGAGTCTTATTTCTACATTTTTTGGTGCTAGAGTAGCATTTTCTGCCACATTGAGTCCAATATCTGACTCTCCCATGATTCTCTTACCTCTGAAGGAGACACTAGCCAGAGGATGAGAGTGTTTCAGGTTGTTGGCTCGTTGAATAATGCATCGTAACATGGCTGAAACCTCCTGAAACCTGCGAGGCTCAAAGAACTGTTTTTGGATTTTTCTTCAACTCAACGACAGCAGGTGAAAGAAGGATCCAACGGTTGAAGTAACTGCTTACATGACCCCGGGAGCTTTGAAAACGACCGGCAAAACCAACAAAGGGAAGACGAACTGGTGCCAAGAAGATGAGGGGATCAGAAAAAGCTTAAAAGAGAATGATTTTGCTCCAAAAAAAGATATCCAATACTTGAAAGTAGGTCTTCTGCAACGTCGGATTTAATTCTAACGCTTTTCCATGACTTGATTGGCGAGATAAATTCCCACAGATGCAAAAATATGGTTGTTTTCCAGCAGAAACTACAAAATAGAAGCTCTTTTCCCACACGATAGCGTCCACAAAGCCTCTTTCTGACTCTCTCTACACACTGGTAGGGAAACAGAGAACAACACCTCACATCCAGAGGAAATCTCAACATTTCCTGTTCTCTTTTCCTCCCTTGTCTGCTGGATGTTTCCCTATCTTTCCCACATCTTTGCCACAACATTCCCCTCTAATTTAATCCCTGTTATCTCTGTTTGTGTCATTTTGTGGATTCAAGCATGAAAAACCAAGTGCAAACCAAAACAAATCATGCATTTCTAATCCCATTTTTGCCTAAAAACACATCTGACTGCCTTAAAAGTCTTTGTAGTAAAACGGTAGTGTCCTCAATTTATACATGAAAGTAAAGATCTTTTTGAAGGACTCTGGAGGTCTTATTTGGATAAAAAATAGGGGTTTCCAGGGTTTTCTTCTGACTGAAATAGCTCAATTGTTAAAGATCTAAAAATAAAAACAGTGCCTTAAATTAATTTTTCCTGTAGTTTGAACACATTCAAGACATGTCAATGATTGTCTCTTTAGTCTCCAAGTGTTTTTTATAGACTCAAGAACAGAAAAAAAGTCAAAATCAGGAGAGGGGCAATAAGGCCACACAGTGTACAAAAATCTGTGTTTCCCATACATTGATTTAATTGTGGCGGGCCACAATTAAATCCAAATTGCCAAGCCCTACCTTAACTATGCTGACATAACTGGGAAAAAGGTCACTAAAGGTGTTTTTATATTCCTCTACTAAGAAAGAAATGTCTGTGCACTTTCCTTAATGTATAAGATTCAGATGTACCCAAGTAGATTATTATGTGTCACAAATTCAAGAGACAGTCTAGTATAGTTAGCATTAGCATGGGGAACATTTTAACAGCAAATATAGTATTATATTTGTATTGTAGTAAAGTGTGAAGTTTCTGAATGTAAACAGATCCTAGGAGCTTTCTTCTACTATATCCAAAAAAAACACTAGATATTATTGTATGTTTTTAACCAGTCAACCCCTGCTAGTTACGAGCTAACAAGCTAACAGAAAATATGCTAACTACACTTACCCTTCTGTTTTCAGCTTGTGGTCCATTTTGGTGCACAAAAAACTCGTTATCTGACTCCAACATGTGTGAATTAATCTTTCTAATGCTTCCTCTAATAGAGAAAATAAACTAAAATACAAAACTATTACTTCAGAGTGCAATGATACACACCTGATGAGCACGTGGCACTGCTCAACCTAGCGCAAGCAGGTGGGCGGGGCTTAATCCAGTTTCCTAATGAGACACTTTTCACTTTTTTTTACTTTTTGATGAATAAATCCACGTAAAACTAAAATTTTTCCTAGCAGAGAATTGTACACACTTTAAAAACATGCTTGAGCTGGACTTCACTAAGGGAAGGTTTACAGAAGTCAGTATTCTTTTGTTGTTGAAGATTTGAACTACATTACCCAGAAATCCTTGCTCAATTGTACGCAATTGTTGCAAGGAAGAAAGGACATAACCGAGGAAATGATCTAAAGTCTAGTATTTTTTAAGAAAGTTTTCAATCATACATATTATCTATAAAAAAAACGAATCTTCTTCTATCATTTGAAGACATTTATTGTTTGTGTACTGCTCTTAAATTTCCCCTTAAGTAACTCAAACGTGACAAATATAACATTGTTCATGGTAGAGCCCTTACATGAAATGCAATGTTCCAGATATAATGTCCATATTATCTTGTGAACTTTAAAATGAAAGTTCAGTGTGTGTGTGTGTGTGTGTGTGTGTGTGTGTGTGTGTGTGTGTGTGTGTGTGTACACACTGCAGGCATTGCCCTACATTACACAGGGAACGTTTGTGCAGCAAACAGACAGTGTCATGAGTTCATGAAACTCAGTCTGTGCTCGACTGTATCTCCTGTTCTCTGATGCAGAAGAATCTAAATCTGAATCTAACTGAAACACGGCAACAAAACAAAAGATATAATGAAAGAAAGGGAAATAAAGAGATATAAAAGTGAGGAGAAATGAGAGAGAGAGAGGCAGGAAGATGGGAGGCCCAAAGGAGGACGTTCTGCGTAAAACAATGGTGTTGAATATAAACACAGCCATGCTTTACTGCACAGACACACACACACACACACACACACGCACACACACACACACACACACACACACACACACACCCGCCCTCTTAACTGCATCCTCTGATTTCAAGCAGTGGTGGATAAAGTATTCAGATCTTTTAAGTTAAAGTAGTAATGTCCAATTTTAAAAGTCCCCTTTGACTGTTATACTATTATACTTGATATCAATATTTCCATGCATTAATGCAGGATTTTATTCCTGTATTTGGTTGAGATGGAGCTCATTTTGAACAAATAGCTAATTCATATTTACGTTGTGGATTAATGAATCATTTTCTCCAATAATCCATTGATGGGCTTGTGAAATAAGACATAACACATTCAAATTAATAAGGAAAGCAGGAAACCTATCATGTCAAATCATGAATCATCGAAAGTAAGTATTGGACACATCGTTTCCGCTCTACATTTTGTGCAGTGTTGACCATTTACATGCACTAAAACCTAAAAAGGAAATGGAAAACCCCAGAAAGCACAATAGGGTCTCTTTAATGTGCTATTTACATAACTCTTCTGTTTTCTTCCCACATCATTACATCTTTCCAATTCTTCTTCTTCTATCTCTGTCTCTATCTCTCTCCATCCGCCCCGCCCCAACAGACTGGAAGACATGACTGTCCAATAATAACCTCAGCTGTTACAGACAGGGTGGTGTGTGTGTGTGTGTGTGTTTATGTGTGTGTGTTTGGATCAATATTGTGCCATACAAGCCTCACACACACACTCTCATGAACTTCACCCCTTATTACCCAAACATCTCTTTTCTTTCTGCCATGGTGTGCTAATCTAATCTGCTGTCTGTCTGTCTGTCTGTCTGTCTGTCTGTCTGTCTCTGTCTGTCTGTTTGTCTGTCTGTCTCTCTCTCTCACACACACACACACACGCACACACACAGAGACACACACAAACACACACCCTACCTTCATATTTGACGCTGCAGTAGGCATCACTGATGTCGTCGTCCGGTGTATACAGACGCTCTGCACACAGAATAAACACACGCAGCATGGCTCACACACACAAACACACATACACACACACACACACACACAGCAGAGCTCTGTCAAATCCCAGATACAGTGATGTCCATATATGGGCGTCGGTCAGTATATCCAAAAAGTATCCTTAAAACAAGAGAGGGAGAAGAAGTGGACGAGAGACAAAGAGGGCGAATAGAGAGTGAGAAACCAGAGCTGCAACACTCAGCTGTCTCACTCGCCCCCCCCCCCTCTCTCTCTCACACACACAGCCAGCATGGTGCACTGGCTGACTCATGCACACACACACACACACACACACACACACACACACACACACACACACACACACACACACACACACACACACACACACACACAGTGGCCTTTAATTTCAGGTCACACATGGCTGCACATCATCAGCAATCCAACTTTGCCAAGTCACACACACACACACATACACACACACACACACACACACACACACACACACACACACACAGACAAAGGGTAAGAGTGGGTCGGGGAAATTGTGGTCGATGCAGATCTGTTGCAGCGATAGAAAAAGACGACAATGCTACAAGACAAGAGTTTCTAGTGTTATTTTGTGGGGGAATTATGAATATATAAATCAAATATTTGAACATAAAGCAGTGGTTAAGAGCTGATTCAGGTAAAATAGACAATAGACCTCAATTGCTAACATTAAAGGACCAGTTAGCTCTAAAAGCTTTCTCTATTTACCCTTAAATACTATAGAAGTTTTTTAAAACATACATTATATTTTGCATCTTGTTAGCATTCAAAATGTCTATACTGTGGGAAAACATGGTGTGATATAGCATCCGTGGAAAAAACAACACATTTCCTCTTCCTCGTTTTAATCTGCTCACAAATACAGGTTTGAATCAGGATGTTGGGATTACATAGAAAATAACATGCCTTATATAAAACATCCAAACAATCTACAAGTCTGTGTTTTACTGTACGTTGTGTGAGGATTACTGAAAGTGTGTGTGAAGCTGCAACACAACAAAAAGTTGATTTTAAGATGCTTCATGTGACCTAGCGAGGAATTGTAATGCTCATGTGACTTATGGATTTGACTGCAACGCCTAAAACACTTGATTTTAACACTGACCAACAAAAGGGTGAGGAGATATGAAATGATCTGAGGCGCAGACGACTGTTCAGAAACAGAAGCAGAGTGTGAGAGGACGGGGGGGATTTCTGTTGCTCCTCTATTTATAGTGCGACCCACTGGGCTTCAGTCATGTCATGAGCATATTTAGGGAGTGTGTGTGTGTGTGTGTGTGTGTGTGTGTGTGTGTGTGTGTTTACGGGAAGTATGCTAACCTCAGGACTCGAGATAAAAATAAGAAGGTGGCCCGTGTGTTGGATTCGAGCTCCTATTCTTGTTTTGATAAACAATTACGTTGTCGTTGTGTGCTACTTTGTCGTATCAATCATATCAATTAGAGAGTATTGAGCCTATAAATGCTCCTCTCGGGGGTAATTGGATTTCCTCTCAAATGACTCAGAGCTGATGGAAGATGCCGGAAGATAAGCAACCTGAAAAACACAGCAGTTCAGAGAGTTGTTTCAGTATGACTCAGCTTTTTAATATTAAAGGGGACCTATCATGCAAAATGCACTTTTTGATGTCTTTTATACATAAATATGTGTCCCCGGTGTGTCAGGGAACTCATGCAGCGTCAGAAAATAAAACCCTCTCTCTTTTCCTCCGTACCCAAATCTCTAAAAACGGGGCTACAACGGAGCTGATCCAGATTTGCGTCCGATATGACGTAATATCTGAAATGTGGACCCACGGCCCTATCAGAAACGTTGCTATCAGAAACAATGCCCGACTGTTTTGGACGTAATATGGTCGGTGTTTACATTAGCATCGCTAACACTCAGAGCTAACCTGTACTGGAGAGCATGTGTGTGAAGAAGCAGGAAATAAAAAGGAACTCACCTTGTGGTATAACCGGCAAGAGAGAAAGCCTTTGAGCTCCATACTGTTTCAGAAATAATCCTTGATAATCCATGATATGGCGTTTCATCACGGCAGTATTTAGTTAGACAGTAGCTGCCGGGTCCCCCATGAGCTCAGCCCCTTCCTTTTTTTTTTTTTATCCATTTTTTAAACTTTTATACCCAAAATCAGCACTTTAGAAACAGGAAGTGAAATAGAGGGATGTGAGGCACGGCTAGAATGGGTGATCTGTTTGGTATTTTGAGCAAAACACTTCATAGACATGTTTTTTATATATTTTTATATATCTGAGACCTATGCTATTGCCTAAAAATAGCATGATAGGTGACCTTTAAAAGATAACTAGACCAACAAAAATATCTCCATCAATTTACAAGTTTATACAATTATAAACCCATACATTATATATGTGTTTACTGTCAAATAAGCACCTCTTATGTAAATGTGAAACATGACTATTTAAAGCCAGTGGATGAAAGAACCACGCCTTGTTTTTGGGTCTGATCGTTTATTCAGCTTTAGACAGTTAAACATCCAGTTTTTAAGGTAAATATGACAAAAATTGTGGTACACATATTATAACCATCACCAAATTTCAATCATAACGTACAATATTTTATGAAAAGCAAAACATAATAGATTTGTCTTTTTATATATATTTTTTTAACAACAATTCAAATGAAGATTACAGGTTTCACACTTTAAGAGAATAAATATACATGTACTCTATGAATAACTACTATAACAAAAACATATCATAAAGTAATTCAGATGTTCACAGAGGCAAATGTTAACTTTAGTGTCGCCCATTTTTCTCAATTTCAGTTAGTAATCTGTTAGTAATTTAGTTTCTCTCCTCTTCAGGTTGTGATTTCTATATTTGAACTAGAGCCATTGAATAAACCCAGAGAGCAGATACATATTAGAGAAGAGTGAGCTTGTTGCAGTAAATATACCAATGGGTTTACTTAGCGCAGATGAAATTAAACTTTTCATTGTCAGCCTTTTTGTACCACTCTCCATCTCTCTCCATGACTGTAGCCATGCCACAATGAACTTGTCTTGTCTTTTCTTGTTGGGCCCAGTTGTCATAGCAGACCAGACGATCAATGACCCAGAACCACAGATCCAGAGTGCAGGTGTAGCGCATTCCCAGCCAGACGAACTCAGTGTCGGCCATCTTGGCTGTCTTTGGACCCATCTCTGCTGGTGTCTGTCAGTGATGGAGACCAGGTCATGGTGGTTCTCTCTGCAGTAAGTCAGGGCCTCATCCCAAGTCTTATTCTCTTTGATCAGGATCACTTTGTCTGTCATTGAAATGGATATTTTTTTAAACGTAGATTAACCATTTACTGAAAAACAACTCTGAATTTCAATAACATAGCACCATGCAATCATCATTTGTTGTTATAATGAATACAAGTCTCTAAAAGGGTTAGGGGTTAGTTATAAAATATATATCTATAGAAACAAAATGAAAACCAATGATAAAGAAAATGAAGGCAACAAATCACGTGGCACCTTTTGTAAAAGCCAGGATAAAAAGATATGAGGACAAAAACACGACCAAATGATATTCATTACTTTCTGCTCTTTCAGGGTTTCATCATTTTCAGTAGAATAAGCTTTCATCTATATTAAGAATAATCATCAAATCCAGATCTGTAATTTCATGTATATTTTGAATGTTTTCTCCACTAAAGGATATTCAACATACATATACAAACATATAAATAAAGACATGAAGATAAAATACTTTCAAAGACTTTTCCAAAACTCACCGTCATAGCAGTAGAAGGGTTTTTCCTTTGTGCAGGTGTCGGAGCTCCATTTTCCATTTGGCGTAGTCATAGCACAAGTCTTTGAGGCTTCATCTACAAATGAGTCCGGATCCCAGTTTCTGAAATAGACATTCTTCCCATCTGACCAACTCCAGATCTCTCTGAACAGGCCGATCCAAATGTTAGAAGAGAACATCCACTGATATCTTTTGTTGAATTCTTTGACCCATTCCTTGAATTTTTCTGATCTGATCTGTTTGATTCCACCGACCAGGTCAGTGTGATGTTCTCTGCAGTAGCTCTGAGCCTGAAGCCAGTTCTTTGATTCATCAATTAAAAAGTATTTCGGTTGCCCTGTTTCTGAGAGAATGAAAAGACACATTTTACAAGTTTTTAAATCATTTTCTCTTAGTTAAATCATGTTAAAAAAAATAATGTAAAAAAAATATGAACACAATCTCACTTAAGTTTCAGATTGATGAAAGTGTTTGGGATAATAATGTAGATTGCATAATCAAAAAATAGGCCTATGCTTTACCATTACTATGTATTCAAACAAGTAGAATTGTATCATCAAAGTTACCAATAATGTTATGTGAAAAGTAAAAAGCAAAATGTTTTTCATTTAACTCTACAGTGTACATCACACAAGTTATCTGTCAACTATTGTTACACAGTATGATATCATTTATATGGCGTTAATAGTGACATATACTCACCATTGTAGCAGATAAACTTGCGTTTTTTCTCACAACGTTTATCGTTCCATTTTTGGGGGTTAATCTCCACACAGTTCTCAGGATTGGCACCATAATTGTTCGGCTCATCTGGACCCCATTCTGGACCACATTCTGTAGGAATGTACTTCTCCCCCGGCAGAGACCAGCGCCACTCTTTGATATTTTTTTCATTGATGCTCCTCAGTCCAATCCAGGCGTCTGTAGTCTGTGAAGAGTTAGTCAGTCTCTCCACGTCTCTCATGTTAGACACTGTGGCCAGGTCAGTGAAATGCTCTCTGCAATAACTCCGGGCTCATCCCAGGACTTTCCTCAATGAAGTGGTACTCATAGAGGTGACATGTGAAGAAGGAACACTGACCTAAAAACAGAGACAATTCTGCAGTGATGGAGCTGACAGTATGACAAGCACCTGATCATTAAATCAAACTCATGAGTACTAGAATCACCCCCACCTCTTACATCATCCCCTTCATCTTAACGGGGCTCTGAGGACACTTATTCCACTTTTTAATGTTAGGAAGAGTGAGCTGTTTCATGACTCCAGATGTGATTTTAATTTAAAATCCACTTACCCATCAGAATGAGCACAAACAGACTCCACTGCATCTTTGCTCTGTCAGATGAAACCAATATTGTTAGTGTACAGTGATCATTTACAAATCTTATAAATGATGTCAGTTACATTTAAATTATTTTAAAAACCTAATGGGTCAGTGAAATGACCACAAACACAGACTGCACCACTCCCTTCAGTGCAGCAGTTTAATGAGGAAGTTAATGTTAAGAAAATGCAAATTCTGAGCAGCACCAGCAGTAACAGGCACACACCACCAGGCTGTCAGGAGGCTGAACTCTCCCCCCCACCCTCCCACCTCTCCCTTCTCTCCCCTCTCTCCCCTCTCTCTCTATCCTCTCCACCCTGCCCCCACTGGACCGGGACTTTAACACCCCCCCCCCCCCCACACACAGACACAAACAATCCAGCACCAGTCACTTTTACGCTGCTATGGAAATATGTTGCTCTCTCATTTGCACTATGCACATCATCTTTTTTTTTATATATATCCTGCTTACTTGAAGTAAACGGTTATTTTGAGTTTTTTTGTAATTATTGAGTGTTCTTGTATTTTAATGTGTTATTTTATACCTCGGGACTGTGGGAAACAGTATTTCGATCTTTCTGTGTGTACAAACATATTTTGAGATTGACAATAAAGTTGACTTTGACTTTGACTTGACTTGAGCATAACATGTATTTTTAGCACATGAAAATGTCTCATTTCAATGAAACACCAGTTGCAAACTAAACAATAACTGTATAGTGCCACACAACAACACTGACTTTTTTGGTGATATATTTTGTAGATTATTTATTCACATTACAATGTACTCCTACTATCAGAGACATACACTGAAATTCTAGCTGAATTAATTGTGTATTGTTGCTTTTAAAAGCCCGATTAAAAGATGTGTGTTAATTATTTTATTGGGGTGAACTTACCCTAATGAACATTACATTGTGTTTATTTGAACTGAGAGTGAGATTGCTGTGTATACACATCATCTCCAATAAAACATTTAAGATTTACCACCGTTTTTTAAAGCAGGAAAATAGTGGTTTTTTCAGCCCTGAGTAATGTCTACAGGACAGGCTGCATACATCGCCCACAAAGCTCTAAAAACCTAACATGAACCTGAAAGGTGAAACTCAGGGCAACACATGTCCACTAGACTCAGACTAACTGTTTTGTTTTCATTATAAATGTCCAGCGTTCTTGGTAAAGTCCCCACCCTTTGTAAAACAAAAATGTTTCAAAGTGAACATTAGATAAAGTTTATAATTCAAAATAAACACTGAGTTTTTTAATCAATAAATAAATATTCCAAGTGATTTCAAGAGAAACAAATGATTTAAGGGAATAAATGAACATAAAAGGGTTTTAGATTTCATTACTTCTGATTGAGATGTGATTCATTAAATGTTCCTCCCCTTTGGAAAATATTCTGAAGGAGAATATCTTTCTCAAAAATAAACAAAATATGAAAATGACTGAACAGAATCACACTTACTTCTCCTGAGTCGTCCTGTCAGCTGCTTCTCTCTCTGTCTCTCTCGATGTGCTGGTGAAGACTCAGATATCCACGAGGTCGCTGCTCTCTTTGAGCCACCTTTGGGCAAACATTTGAATATTGAAATTCAGATGTCAAAGAGGTCTATCATGGTGGATATAGGATCCATTGATGGGAAGAATATCAATTACATGTAACAGGGAAAACAGTTGAACACACTTCCTTGTTGACTGTCTGACACACGGAAAGAAAGGAACCATTCCAAAAGATGCACTAATGATAACTATTGAATGTTTATATTTTTTATATTTTTGTTTTGATCAAACAGACTCCACCGCATCTTTGCTCTGTTAGATGAAACCAATATTGTTAGTGTACAGTGATCATTTATAAATCTTATAAATGATGTCAGTTACATTTAAATTATTTTAAAAACCTAATGGGTCAGTGAAATGACCACAAACACAGACTGCACCACTCCCTTCAGTGCAGCAGTTTAATGAGGAAGTTAATGTTAAGAAAATGCAAATTCTGAGCAGCACCAGCAGTAACAGGCACACACCACCAGGCTGTCAGGAGGCTGAACTCCCCCCCCCCCCCCCCTCCCACCTCTCCCCTCTCTCTCTTCTCTCCCCTCTATCTCACCTCTCCACCCTGCCCCCAATGGACCGGGACTTTAACACCCCCCCACACATACATTACATTACTTCAGGGGACATTACATTGACTTACATGCATTTCCTGGAGACTTATCCGAACCTTAACCACAACCAACACATGCCTAACCCTTACCCTAACCCTATCCCTTTCCAGGCGGTAACCTAAAATGGATGCCCACGTGCTTATCCCTCTCGGTGCTTGAAAGCTATATGTTACGCCCAATTAAGGGAACACATGAATTGTAAATAAAAAAGAAGATAACACAACAATTTTGAATGAACATTTATTGGGGTCAAAGGTCAAACAATTGGATTAAGAAAATACATGGATACTTACCTGCTCACGGGAACATACGGGAACATACGGAGGCTTCACGAATAAGCTCCTCCCACACCTCTATACTCTGTCCTTCTCACTGGTCCTCCTGCATGCTTGAAGCATATTCGCACAGCTGCATATTTTTATGACACACACTGCTGGATTTGATCTCCCTAGCAGGGCCTGATGGAGATTGTATAGTTGTAATAGGCGGAAACAGTCAATGATCCCTATAGGTCAATACTGACGATGTGTAATGTCCCGCTTCACGGCGACAGGATTCAAAACCTTGAACGCCTAACCAAGTCTTCTCCCTGAAATGAATGATTCCCCTCATGGGGACCTCCATTTTGTCCCCATAAGGGAAGCCAGTCCCCAGACGTGACTGTGTAAACAGATTTAGGTCCCACTAGGATAGTAATGCTAGATCACACACACACACACATTATATGATGGATACCTGAACAAATGTAAAATGTCTTGCCATAGTTGGTTATTAACATATTGTTATCGTCCATTGAATCATTTATTTCTAGCAATTGTTCTTGAATCTCTGTTCTTATAGTGGGCAAATCCCAACGACAGCAGGCACCAACAGAAGAGCTGGTTCAACTGCATCCTCTAGTGTTGAAAGATAACCACAACAACAAAATCATCTTCCTCTTCTATGACTAATTCCTGTTTACTTAGGGTGCATGCTGACAAGCTGGTGGTTCTGGGTCAGTGATCGTCTAGTCTGCTATGACAACTGGGCCCAACAAGAAAAGACTGAGGGTTGTGACATTGTTGTAGCCATGAACACAGATGGAAAGTGGTACAAAAAGGCTGACAATGAAAAGTAAACCCATTGGTATATTTACTGCAACAAGGTCACTCTTCTCTAATATGTATCTGCTCTCTGGGTTTATTGAATGGCTCTAGTTCAAATATAGAAATCACAACCTGAAGAGGAGAGAAACTAAATTACAGATTACTAACTGAAATTGAGAAAAAGGGGCGACACTACATTTAACATTTGCCTCTGTGAACATCTGAATGACTTTATGATATGGATTTGTTGTAGTAGTTGTTGATATAATTCATGTATATTTATCCTCTTAAAGTGTGAAACCTGTAATCTTCATTTGAATTGTTGTTGTGTCTTATTATATGTTTATGAGGAAAAATATATAAAAAGACAAATCTATAATGTTTTGCTTTTCATAAATATGTTACGTTATGGTTAAAATGTGGTGATGGTTATAATATGTGTATCACTATTTGTGTCATATTTACCTTTTTATCAAGTTTTAACTGGATGTTTAATTGTCTAAAGCTGAATAAACGATCTGACCCAAAAACAAGGCGTGGTTCTTTCATCCACTGGCTTTAAATAGTCATGTTTCACTTTTACATAAGAGGTGCTTATTGGACGGTAAACACATATATAATGTATGGGTATGTAATCGAAAATAATTTCTCCATAGCTGTCATTCTTACAAATCAAATGAGGACTGTGTTTGAGTTCACTGATAGATTAGATTCTTGATTTTATAGAAGTGGAAGATGATTTTGTTGTTGTGGTTATCTTTCAACACTAGAGGACGCAGTTGAACGAGCTCTTCTGTTGGTGCCTGCTGTCGTTGGGATTTGCCCACTATAAGAACACATGTATTTATATCTTCCAAACAATTAAAAAAATACTTTCTTACAAAACATTTGCTAAATAGATTTATCAATTTGACAATACAAATATTTTAATAACCATCTATGGCATGAGTTTATATTTTTGGGGTAGAAATATCTGGGGTGATCTATGGGGTCCCTAACGACATATCCATCATAATGTGTGGTCCTGTGGGTATCTGTGCAAGTGTGTGTGGTAATCTAATTCAAGTGTTATCGTATGCTGAAGCATTTGGATTTCCTTTTATTTGAACTAGTGGACCAAAGCTGGCATTAGCCCATTCTCAAAGTTCAACTTTTTGTGAATATCAATGTAACAGTTGGACTGCTTTTAAGTGTCAAGAGAACACAGGAAGGAAGTTGTGAGTTATTTTGATCTTGTTCTCTTTAAGTTAAGTCAAAGGCTTTGTATTATGCATGAAATATAGAGCAGGTGAAACATGTATTCAGGCCTCTTTATCAGAATAAGGACATGAAAACACCGAGGCCAAATTGTATTAAAAAGGTGGACACTGTGACTGTTGCCGTGGCAGAGTGATTCAGATAGGAGAGAAATATAGGATAGGTCTGTTTAGCTGTGCTGCAAACCATAGCGTGCACTCATTTGACTTGTGATATGTTTCCTCCTAAGTCAAGTAAGAGCAGTCTTTGTTCTCGTTGTGCAGTTTTGATATGTTCATGTAAATGTGATGTTAATTTTCCGGGAGCCTTCCTGTGCCACACAGCGACTGCCCCAGTGCTCTGTACATGGCCTGGCTGGATCAGTCTGTAATCCCTACTGTATTATGTATATTTATATTTAATATTTTACTTGAAACGTGATCTGTGAAGCTAGATAATTACCAGTTAAATAAGTGGTTGTTATCACTATCTTACTTGTATAATTCAGGCAATAGTTTCCAATCGTTCCATATCAAGTCTTAAGGTTTTTTTTTAGGTATCCCACAGTGGCTTACACTTGGTCCTCTTTGTTTTGAGAAATTCTAATCCCAAAACGTTCTTGTTTATGCACGATTATTGCTATTTACTGATCGGAAAGCTGAGTGACATTGTCATAGCTAACATAATAATTCTTGTTACGGCCACAAAATCGTGTTTTTGTGAGGTCTCAGAGACTTTTGGCCTCTTGACCACAATCAAAGGTAAAAAATGTAACATAAATTGATTCATCCTTGAGTCCAAGTGGAAGATTGTTCAAGACTTGAATGAATTCCTCACGTTCTCCAGAGATATAGCATTCACAGGAATGAAATAGCTGGATGGACAGACTCATAAGAATAGAGACAACAAAGAGATCATGTTTTTGACTTGTGTTTCAGAATAAAGAAACTATGTGACTGAAATTAAAATAATATGGACACACTTGTAATATGAGGGGCTCAAATACAGCCAGCATGTTCTCTTAAAGGAGAGGTGTCATGGTTTTCTGGTTATTACCCGTCACCTTGTGTGTTATGTAGGTTTTTATGCATGTAAACGGTCTGCAGAGTCACAAACCCTCAAAGTACACCCTGTAGCGAGTAAAACTCTAACATAGAAAATTCCTCCCCAAAACGCCTCGTTGGAGATTTCTCAGTTTCTTTCTTTGCTCCACGGATTGGTCCGTTTGGTTCCGGTTTACGAGCTGACCCCGGAACCAAATGGACCAATCCGTGGAGCCGTTACGTTACGTCCGCGGAGTCGTTACGTTAAGCCTCTGCTGATTGGTCCAAATTGACCAATCCACGGACTTCCTCACACACACACTCAGTGCAGGCAGCTCTGCTGATTTCTCATCCCTGGCTGCAGGCTGATAACAGACAGTTGGGATCGCGGCGAAATTCTCTCTGCAGACCCATTCTCACAGCGTTTATCAACCTTTTTCTTACTCAATATAAAGCCACACTAATTGTTTTTACTTCAGCTGTGAGTTTGTGTGTGCTCAGGATGAGTTTGGCTGTGTTTCGCTGTGTATCGCTAAACAAGGAAACCACACCTCCACGGAGCTCAGCGCGATTCACAACGTCCCGACCAATCAGAGCACACTGTGCTCACAGGGAGGGGGGGCAAGAGCTGCAATGAGCCGTTTAGTGGAGAGAGTGAATACTGCTGAATACACATACTTTACAGAGATGCTGTATGCGAAACCAATGTGAGTTTGGAAAAATGCACAGTATAAATCTATTTTAGTATACCTCAACAATGGAATTATGATCAGTGGAAATGGCCATGACATGGGCCCTTTAAAGTTGTTTGACATATGTTAACAAGCAATATCCGAACAAAAATATAAAAAATATAAACATTCAATAGTTATCATTAGTGCATCTTTTGGAATGGTACCTTTCTTTCCGTGTGTCAGACAGTCAACAAGGAAGTGTGTTCAACTGTTTTCCCCGTTACATGTAATTGATATTCTTCGCATCAATGGATCCTATATCAACCATGACAGACCTCTTTGACATCTGAATTTCAATATTCAAATGTTTTCCCAAAGGTGGCTCAAAGAGAGCAGCGACCTCGTGGATATCTGAGTCTTCACCAGCACATCGAGAGAGACAGAGAGAGAAGCAGCTGACAGGACGACTCAGGAGAAGTAAGTGTGATTCTGTTCAGTCATTTTCATATTTTGTTTATTTTTGAGAAAGATATTCTCCTTCAGAATATTTTCCAAAGGGGAGGAACATTTAATGAATCACATCTCAATCAGAAGTAATGAAATCTAAAACCCTATTATGTTCATTTATTCCCTTAAATCATTTGTTTCTCTTGAAATCACTTGGAATGTTTATTTTGAATAATAAACTTTATCTAATGTTTTAGTCAGATAGTCTGAGTCTAGCGGACATGTGTTGCCCTGAGTTTCACCTTTCAGGTTCATGTTAGGTTTTTAGAGCTTTGTGGGCGATGTATGCAGCCTGTCCTGTAGACATTACTCAGGGCTGAAAAGACACTATTTTCCTGCTTTAAAAAACGGTGGTAAATCTTAAATGTTTTATTGGAGATGATGTGTATACACAGCAATCTCACTCTCAGTTCAAATAAACACAATGTAATGTTCATTAGGGTAAGTTCACCCCAATAAAATAATGAACACACATCTTTTAATCGGGCTTTTAAAAGCAACAATACACAATTTAATTAAGCTAGAATTTCAGTGTATGTCTCTGATAGTAGGAGTACATTGTAATGTGAATAAATAATCTACAAAATATATCACCAAAAAAGTCAGTGTTGTTGTTGTGGCACTATACAGTTATTGTTTAGTTTGTAACTGGTGTTTCATTGAAATGAGACATTTTCATGTGCTAAAAATACATGTTATGCTCAAGTCAAGTCAAAGTCAAAGTCAACTTTATTGTCAATCTCAAAATATGTTTGTACACACAGAAAGATCGAAATACTGTTTCCCACAGTCCCAGGTATAAAATAACACATTAAAACAAGAACACTCAATAATTACAAAAAAACTCAAAATAACCGTTTACTTCAAGTAAGCAGGATATATATAAAAAAAGATGATGTGCATAGTGCAAATGAGAGAGCAACATATTTCCATAGCAGCGTAAAAGTGACTGGTGCTGGATTGTTTGTGTCTGTGTGTGTGGGGGGGGGGGGGTGTTAAAGTCCAGGTCCAGTGGGGGCAGGGTGGAGAGGTGAGATAGAGGGGAGAGAGGGGAGAGAGGGGGTGGGGGGAGAGTTCAGCCTCCTGACAGCCTGGTGGTGTGTGCCTGTTACTGCTGGTGCTGCTCAGAATTTGCATTTTCTTAACATTAACTTCCTCATTAAACTGCTGCACTGAAGGGAGTGGTGCAGTCTGTGTTTGTGGTCATTTCACTGACCCATTAGGTTTTTAAAATAATTTAAATGTAACTGACATCATTTATAAGATTTGTAAATGATCACTGCACACTAACAATATTGGTTTTATCTAACAGAGCAAAGATGCAGTGGAGTCTGTTTGTGCTCATTCTGATGGGTAAGTGGATTTTAAATTAAAATCACATCTGGAGTCATGAAACTGCTCACTCTTCCTAACATTAAAAAGTGGAATAAGTGAACTCAGACCCCCGTTAAGATGAAGGGGATGATGTAAGAGGTGGGGGTGATTTTAATACTCATGAGTTTGATCTAATGATCAGATGCTTGTCATACTGTCAGCTCCATCACTGCAGAATTGTCTCTGTTTGTAGGTCAGTGTTCCTTCTTCACATGTCACCTCTATGAGTACCACTTCATTCAAGACAAAATGTCCTGGAAAGAAGCCAAGAAGTATTGCAGAGAGCATTTCACTGACCTGGCCACAGTGTCTAACATGAGAGACGTCGAGAGACTGACTAAACCTTCACAGACTACAGAAGCCTGGATTGGACTGCACAGCATATCAAGAACCGAGAAGTCGTGGCACTGGTCTCTGCCGGGGGTGGAGTTCAAAGAATCTGAGACAGAATGGGATACAGGTCAGCCGGATAATAAGGCAAATGACGACTGTGTGATGATAAAAGGTCAACAATGGCATGATATCCCTTGTAATAAGGAATTTGGGTTCATCTGCTACAATGGTGAGAATACAGATCTAATTTTGATATTGTGTGTTAACCTCATGTCATACTGTGTAACAATTTTGAAAATATAATCACATGTATTTTTTCGAATATATTGTTAAGACAACAATATATTTAAAATAAATGTTTGCTTTTCAGTTTTATATAACATTAATGGTAAATGTCATGATAAAATTCTACACATTTTAAATACATTGTGTGTATACAACAGTGGTCAGGTACAGGCCTACTTTTAATTATGCAATGTAACATTATTAAACGTAACATTTTAATAGACTTTAAACTCAAATTGTGTTAATTTTTTCAAATTTTTCCACCATTTTTTTTGTAGGAAAACACATTTATTGAGACTAATTCACTTGTAAAAATGTGTAATTAATTGTGTCTCTTTTTTCACACAGAACCAAATCAAACATACCACTGTATAGATAAGGTCAAGAACTGGCTTCAGGCTCAGAGCTACTGCAGAGAACATCACTCTGACCTGGTCAGTGGAATCACACAGATCAATTCAACAGATTCAAGGAAGACATCAAAAGATTGTCAAATTCAGATAAGTACTTGTGGATCGGCCTGTTCAGAGACACCTGGATTTGGTCAGATGGGAAGAATGTCTCTTTCAGACAATGGGATCCGGACTCATCTAAAGATGTAGCCTCAAAGACTTGTGCTATGACTACGTCAAAGGGAAAATGGAGCTCCGACAAATGCACAGAGGAAAAACCCTTCTACTGCTATGACGGTGAGTTTTGAAAAAATCTTTACATTTTTTTTAGTTTTTAGTTATATGTTTGTACACACATGTTAAATATCCTTTAGTGGAGACTGACAATTATAAAACCCTGAAGAGCAGAAAGTAATGAATATCATTTAGTCGTGTTTTTGTCCTCACATTTTTTTATCCTGGCTTTTACAAAAGGTGCCACGTCATTTGTTGCCTTAGTTTTCTTTATCAACGGTTTTCCTACTATTTATATATATTGTACTTATGTTTTTAGAGATTTCTATTTTTATAACAACAAATGATGATTGCATGGTGCTATGTTATGGAAATTCAGAGTTGTCTTTCAATAAATGATTAATCAAAGTTAAAAAAAATATCCATTTCAATTACAGACAAAGTGATCCTGATCAAAGAGAATAAGACTTGGGATGAGGCCCTGACTTACTGCAGAGAGAACCACCGTGACCTGGTCTCCATCACTGACAGACACCAGCAGAGATGGGTCCAAAAGACAGCCAAGATGGCCGACACTGAGTTCGTCTGGCTGGGAATGCGCTACACCTGCACTCTGGATCTGTGGTTCTGGGTCAGTGATCGTCTGGTCTGCTATGACAACTGGGCCCAACAAGAAAAGACAAGACTAGTTCATTGTGACATGGCTACAGTCATGGAGAGAGATGGAGAGTGGTACAAAAAGGCTGACAATGAAAAGTTTAATTTCATCTGCGCTAAGTAAACCCATTGGTATATATACTGCAACAAGCTCACTCTTCTCTAATATGTATCTGCTCTCTGGGTTTATTCAATGGCTCTTGTTCAAATATAGAAATCACAGCCTGAAGAGGAGAGAAACTAAATTACTAACAGAGGATTAGAAATTGAGAAGAAGAGGCGACACTAAAGTCAACATACATTTGCCTCTGTGAACATCTGAATGACTTTATGATATGGATTTGTTGTAGTAGTTGTTGATATAATTCATGTATATTTATCCTCTTAAAGTGTGAAACCTGTAATCTTCATTTGAATTGTTGTTGTGTCCTATTATATGTTTATGAGAAAAAATATATAAAAAGACAAATCTATAATGTTTTGCTTTTCATAAATATGTTAGGTTATGGTTGAAATGTGGTGATGGTTATAATATGTGTATCACTATTTGTGTCATATTTACCTTTTTATCAAGTTTTAACTGGATGTTTAATTGTCTAAAACTGAATAAACGATCTGACCCAAAAACAAGGCGCGTGGTTCTTTCATCCACTGGCTTTAAATCGTCATGTTTCACTTTTACATAAGAGGTGCTTATTGGACGGTAAACACATATATAATGTATGGGTATGTAATCGAAAATAATTTCTCCATAGCTGTCATTCTTAGAAATCAAATGAGGACTGTGTTTGAGTTCACTGATAGATTAGATTCTTGATTTTATAGAAGTGGAAGATGTTTTTGTTGTTGTGGTTATCTTTCAACACTAGAGGACGCAGTTGAACCAGCTCTTCTGTTGGTGCCTGCTGTCGTTGGGATTTGCCCACTATAAGAACACATGTATTTATATCTTCCAAACAATTAAAAAATATAACTTTCTAATAAAACATTTGCTAAATAGAATTTATCAATTTGACAATACAAATATTTTAATAACCATCTGGCATGAGTTTATATTTTTGGGGTAGAAATATCTGTGGTAACCTAGGGGGTCCCTAACGACATATCCATCATAATGTGTGGTCCTGTGGGTATCTGTGCAAGTGTGTGTGGTAATTCTAATTCAAGTGTTATCGTATGCTGAAGCATTTGGATTTCCTTTTATTTGAACTAGTGGACCAAAGCTGGCATTAGCCCAGTGGTTCTCAAACCTGTCCTGTCATTCCCCACTTTGAACAGGTGGGCCTTTTCAAGCCCCACCTGGCTATCGGGAGATTCGGGACTTTGGTTGGTGGGCTGCTGCCTTCGGTAGGCCGCTGGCTCTGGCATAGGTGGGCCGTGGACTTTCACTGCGCCGCTGCGCCGGCACCGCATCCGCCGCCGCAAACACCCGCCGTTGCGAGTCTCCGGCTGTAACAGTACACTACCGCCCGCGAGGACCGAGGTTCGATTTAAATAATAATAATCTCCCGTTCATCGCGTCCATTCGCGACCCACCTATCACATATCTGCGCCCCACCAGTGGGGCGTGCCCCACACTTTGAGAAACTCTGCATTAGCCCATTCTCAAAGTTCAACTTTTTGTGAATATCAATGTAACAGTTGGACTGCTTTTAAGTGTCAAGAGAACACAGGAAGGAAGTTGTGAGTTATTTTGGTCTTGTTCTCTTTAAGTTTAGTCAAAGGCTTTGTATTATACATGAAATATAGAGCAGGTGAAACATGTATTCAGGCCTCTTTATCAGAATAAGGACATGAAAACACAGAGGCCAAATTGTATTAAAAAGGTGGACACTGTGACTGTTGGCATGGCAGAGTGATTCAGATAGGAGAGAAATATAGGTCTGTTTAGCTGTGCTGCAAACCATAGCGTGCACTCATTTGACATGTGATATGTTTCCTCCTAAGTCAAGTAAGAGCAGTCTTTGTTCTAGTTGTGCTGTTTTGATATGTTCATGTAAATGTGATGTTAATATTCCAGGAGCCTTCTTGTGCCACACAGCGACTGCCCCAGTGCTCTGTACATGGCCTGGCTGGATAAGTCTGTAATCCCTACTGTATTATGTATATTTATATTTAATATTTTACTTGAAACATGATCTGTGAAGCTACTGTAGATAATTACCAGTTAAATAAGTGGTTGTTATCACTATCTTTCTTGTAGAAATCAGGGAATAGTTTCAAATCGTTCCATATCAAGTCGTTTAAAAATGTGTTTTGGTGTCCCACAGTGGCTTACACTTTGTTTTGAGAAATTCTAATCCCAAAACGTTCTTGTTTATGCACGATTATTGCTATTTACTGATTGGAAAGCTGAGTGCCATTGTCATAGCTAACATAATAATTCTTGTTACGGCCACAAAATCGTGTTTTGTGAGGTCACAGAGACTTTTGGCCTCTTGACCACAATCAAAGGTCAAACATGTGACAGAAATTGGTTCATCCTTGAGTCCAAGTGGAAGATTGTGCAAGACTTGTCACGGTTGAGCAAAGCAGGCAGGACCCAAACGCAGATTCAACAGAAAATACCTTTAATCCAAGGCTAAATACAGAACATACAGAATTCCTCACCATGAACACAGTCAAAGACTAACAAGGATCTAACAATGACAGACAGAAAAACCAGAACTTAAATGCACACAAGACTAATCACACAAACAAGACACAGGTGAGGAGGGAGGAGAAAACACAGGGGCACAAGGTGAACACAATCAGGTAAAACAGGTAGGAGGGAACACAGAGACAGGAAGCAACACAGGAAGAAGACAAGACAAGACACAAGGAGGAAAACATTTCAAAATAAAATGGAAAATGAAAACCACAATCCCAAACCATGACAAGACTTGAATGAATTCCTCACGTTCTCCAGAGATATAGCATTCACAGGAATGAAATAGCTGGATGGACAGACTCATAAGAATAGAGACAACAAAGAGATAATGTTTTTGACTTGTGTTTCAGAATAAAGAAACTATGTGACTGAAATTAATATAATATTGACACACTTGTAATATGAGGGGCTCAAATACAGCCAGAAGGTTCTCTTAAAGCTGTTTGACATGTGTTAACAAGCAATATCCGAAAAAATATATAACAAATATAAACATTCAATAGTTATCATTAGTGCATCTTTTGGAATGGGTCCTTTCTTTCCGTGTGTCAGACAGTCAACAAGGAAGTGTGTTCAACTGTTTTCCCCGTTACATGTAATTGATATTCTTCCCTTCAATGGATCCTATATCAACCATGACAGACCTCTTTGACATCTGAATTTCAATATTCAAATGTTTTCCCAAAGGTGGCTCAAAGAGAGCAGCGACCTCGTGGATATCTGAGTCTTCACCAGCACATCGAGAGAGACAGAGAGAGAAGCAGCTGACAGGACGACTCAGGAGAAGTAAGTGTGATTCTGTTCAGTCATTTTCATATTTTGTTTATTTTTGAGAAAGATATTCTCCTTCAGAATATTTTCCAAAGGGGAGGAACATTTAATGAATCACATCTCAATCAGAAGTAATGAAATCTAAAACCCTTTTATGTTCATTAATTCCCTTAAATCATTTGTTTCTCTTCAAATCACTTGGAATATTTTATGTATTTGTATTAAAATCTCAATGTTTAATTTGAATAATAAACTTTATCTAATGTTCACTTTGAAACATTTTTTTTTTACAAAGATGGGGACTTTACCAAGAACGCTGGACATTTATAATGAAAACAAAAACATTTAGTCTGAGTCTAGTGGACATTTTCTGCCCTGAGTTTCACCTTTCAGGTTCATGTTAGGTTTTTAGAGCTTTGTGGGCGATGTATGCAGCCTGTCCTGTAGACATTACTCTGGTGTTTGCATGTTTCATTCAAATGAGACCTTTTCATCTGCTAAAAATACATTTTACGGTGTGTGCCTACGGTGTATTACGGAGCCCCTAAAGGGACAACAAAGAAAAGAGAGTATGTTACTGCTGGTGTTGCTCGAAATTTGCATTTTTCTCTACATTTACATCTTCATTAAACTGCTGCACAGAAGTGAATGGTCAGTCTGTGTTTGTGTTCATTTAACTGAAACATTAGGTGTTCAAAATAATTGAAATGTAACTGACATCATTTATAAGATTTATGAATAATCAATAACAATATTGGTTTCATCTAACAGAGCAAAGATGCAGTGGATTCAGTTTGTGCTCATTCTGATGGGTAAGTGGATCATCTTATCAGATTTCTAACTGATATCACATCTGGAGTCATGAAACTGCTCACTCTTCCTAACATTAAAAAGTGCAATAAGTGAACTCAGACCCCCGTTAAGATGAAGCGGATGATGTAAGAGGTGGGGGTGATTCTAGTACTCATGAGTTTGATTTAATGATCAGGTGCTTGTCATACTGTCAGCTCCATCACTGCAGAATTGTCTCTGTTTTTAGGTCAGTGTTCCTTCTTCACATGTCACCTCTATGAGTACCACTTCATTCCTGAGGAAAAGTGCTGGGAGAAAGCCCGGAGTTATTGCAGAGAGCATTTCACTGACCTGGCCACAGTGTCTGACATGAGAGACGTGGAGAGACTGACTAACTCTTCACAGACTACAGACGCCTGGATTGGACTGAGGAGCATCAATGAAAGAGTTATCAAAGAGTGGCACTGGTCTCTGCCGGGGGAGAAGTACATTCCTACAGAATGTGGTCCAGGATGTAGGCCAGAATGGGCTACAAATCAGCCGAGCAATAATGATGCCAATCCTGAGAACTGTGTGGTGATTAGGGCCCAAAAAAATGGCACGATGTCTATTGTCCTGAAAGCCATAAGTTTATCTGCTACAATGGTGAGTATAAGTCACTATTAACGCTATATAAATCATATCATACTGTGTAACAATAGTTGACAGATAACTCATGTTGTTCCAGAGTTACATTTAATGAAAACATTTTTTGCTTTTTAGTTTTAAAATAACATTATTGGTAACTGTGATTACAATAAATTGTAAGGTAAAGTACAGGCCTATTTTTTGATTATGCAATCTTCCTTATTATAGCAAACACTTTCATCAATCTGAAACTTAAGTGAGATCGTGTTCATTATATTTAACATCATTGTTTAGCATGATTTAAGTAAAACATATTTTTGAAACGTTTAAAGTGTGTCTTTTCATTCTCACAGAAACAGGGGAACAGCAATACTTTGTAATTGATAAACCTGAACTGAACTGGCTTCAGGCTCAGAGCTACTGCAGAGAACATCACACTGACCTGGTCAGTGGAATCACACAGATCAATTCAACAGAATTCAACAAACGGGTTGATGAATTCACTGATCAGCATGGCTCTCCTGACTTGTGGATCGGCCTGTTCAGAGAGACCTGGAGTTGGTCAGATGGGAAGAATGTCTCTTTCAGAAACTGGGATCCGGACTCATTTGTAGATGAAGCCTCAAAGACTTGTGCTATGACTACGCCAAATGGAAACTGGAGCTCCGACAAATGCACATATAAAAAACCCTTCTACTGCTATGACGGTGAGTTTTGGAAAAGTAATTGAATGTTTTTTTGTTTCATGTTTTTTGATAAATATTTATACATGTATATTGAATATCCTTTTGTGGAGAAAATATGTATAATACACACACAATTAGAGATCTGGATAATGTGTTTATTCTCATAGAAAAAATATTATTTTACTTAAAATTATATAAAAACGTGAAAGAGCAGTTTTAAATATCATTAAGCTATTTGTTTGTTTTTGTCCTTAAGACAGATCCTTTAAACCTGGCTTTTACATTGCTGGCCTTATTTTTCCTTGTCATTGGTTTTCATTGTATTTTCATCTCTTTAACTTAAGCAACTTTCTTCTTTATTTTTAAACCAATGATCCTTATATGAAAGGTGCTATATTATTGAAGTTGAGAGTTTTTTTGCAATAAATGGTTACCCTAACTAAAAGAATGTCAATTACAGACAAAGTGATCCTGATCAAAGAGAATAAGACTTGGGATGAGGCCCTGACTTACTGCAGAGAGAAGCACCGTGACCTGGTCTCCATCACTGACAGTCACCAGCAGAGATGGGTCCAAAAGAGAGCCAAGATGGCCGACACTGAGTTCGTCTGGCTGGGAATGCGCTACACCTGCACTCTGGATCTGTGGTTCTGGGTCAGTGATCGTCTGGTCTGCAATCCCAACTGGGCCCCAGACCAAATGGATGACTGTGGCATGGCTACAGTCATGGAGAGAGATGGAAAGTGGTACAAAAAGGCTGACAATGAAAAGTTTAATTTCATCTGCGCTAAGTAAACCCATTGGTATATTTACTGCAACAAGCTCACTCTTCTCTAATATGTATCTGCTCTCTGGGTTTATTCAATGGCTCTAGTTCAAATATAGAAATCACAACCTGAACAGGGGAGAAACGAAATTACTAACAGAATTTTTATTATTAATTAATTAATATTATTATTAATTTATTTTTTACTAACTGAGGATTAGAAATTGAGAAAAATGGGCGACACTAAATGTAACGTGTTTTTGTCTCTGTGAACATCTGAATTACTTTATATGTTGTTGTTGTAGTAGTTATTAGTACATGTATATTTATCCTAAGTGTGAAACATGTAATCATCATTTGAATTGTTGTTGTGTTAAATCTATAATGTTTTGCTTTTCATAGAATATTTAACTTGTTGGTGATGGTTAAAATATGTAAAACCTTTTTTTGTCATATTTACCTTCATTGAGTTTTAACAGGATGTGGTGCTTTCTTCAAATGGCTTTAAATATGAATGTTTTACATTTACCTAAGACGTGATTATTTCACAGTAAAAAATATATATAATATGTATGGGTTTATAATGTAAAGGGATTCCTCCATGGCTGTCATTCTTACAAATCAAACTACATAACAAGGACTGTGTTTGAGGTCACTGATAGATTTCATTCTTGATTTCTAAGAAGGTGCTTGCCAAAATGTAAGCACACTAAGAAAGCAGGAAATGTGCTGATTAGTCATAAAATGTGATGTTTTTGTTGGTCTAGTTATCTTTCAACACTAGAAGGCGCTCTTTAACCAGATTGTCTGTGGAAAAGATGTGCCTGCTGTCAGTGAGATATGCCTATGATAGCAATGCATGTATAAACATCTTACAATTCATTTCATAATGACTTTCTAAACAGAAATTTGAAGGAGATCTGGTGGTTTAATGTCAACGCTGAAAAAGGTTCAGAAGGATGAGGACGGAGGAGAGGGAGGCTGCTCTAGCAGAACACGGGTTGTCCACCAGAGAGCAGCAACGAATATATTTTTAACTATAGAAAAAATTATATTCTCTTAAACTGTTTGAAATAAGCGGACTATTAGGTATGTTTCTGCCACGTGTTATATAGCTAATATTAATTAAACTTTTACATTTCAATATAGTGTAAAGCTGAACACGCGTGCAGTAAAGTTTCCAAAATATTTAATGGGGTTAAATTGAGACTCATGTTTTAATATCACGTGACATTTATTTTTAACAAATTTCTATTTTGAAAGTCATCATGAAATCGTTTGAAAGATGTTTATTGATGCATTGCTGTGACTTTCATCTCACTGACAGCAGGCACATCTTTTCAACAGAAAATCTGGTTCAAGAGCGCCCTCTAGTGTTAAAAGATAACTAGACCAACAAAAACATCTCCATCAATTTACAAGTTTATACAATTACATACCCATAGATTATATATGTGTTTACTGTCAAATAAGCACCTCTTATGTAAAAGTGAAACATGACTATTTAAAGCCAGTGGATGAAAGAACCACGCCTTGTTTTTAGGTCAGATCGTTTATTCAGTTTTAGACAATTAAACATCCAGTTAAAACTTGATAAAAAGGTAAATATGACAAAAATAGTGATACACATATTATAACCATCACCACATTTCAACCATAACGTAACATATTTATGAAAAGCAAAACATTATAGATTTGTCTTTTTATATATTTTTCCTCATAAACATATAAAAGGACACAACAACAATTCAAATGAAGATTACAGGTTTCACACTTTAAGAGGATAAATATACATGAATTATATCAACAACTACTACAACAAATCCATATCATAAAGTCATTCAGATGTTCACAGAGGCAAATATATGTTGACTTTAGTGTCGCCTCTTCTTCTTAATTTCTAATCCTCTGTTAGTAATTTAGTTTCTCCCCTCTTCAGGTTGTGATTTCTATATTTGAACTAGAGCCATTGAATAAACCCAGAGAGCAGATACATATTAGAGAAGAGTGAGCTTGTTGCAGTAAATATACCAATGGGTTTACTTAGCGCAGATGAAATGAAACTTTTCATTGTCAGCCTTTTTGTACCACTCTCCATCTCTCTCCATGACTCCAGCCGTGCCACAGTCATCCATTTGGTCTGGGGCCCAGTTGTCATAGCAGACCCGACGATCACTGACCCAGAACCACAGATCCAGAGTGCAGGTGTAGCGCATTCCCAGCCAGACGAACTCAGTGTCGGCCATCTTGGCTCTCTCTTGGACCCATCTCTGCTGGTGTCTGTCAGTGATGGAGACCAGGTCATGGTGCTTCTCTCTGCAGTAAGTCAGGGCCTCATCCCAAGTCTTCTTCTCTTTGATCAGGATCACTTTGTCTGTAATTGACATTCTTTTAGTTAGGGTAACCATTTATTGCAAAACAACTCTCAACTTCAATAATATAGCACCTTTCATATAAGGATCATTGGTTTAAAAATAAAGAAGAAAGTTGCTTAAGTTAAAGAGATAAAAATACAATGAAAACCAATGACAAGGAAAAATAAGGCCAGCAATGTAAAAGCCAGGTTTAAAGGATCTGTCTTAAGGAGAAAAACAAACAAATAGCTTAGTGATATTTAAAACTGCTCTTTCATGTTTGTTTTATAACTTTAAGTAAAATAATATTTTTTCTATGAGAATAAACACATTATCCAGATCTCTAATTGTGTGTGTATTATACATATTTTCTCCACAAAAGGATATTCAATATACATGTATAAATATTTAACAAAAAAACATGAAACAAAAAAACATTCAAAGACTTTTGAAAAACTCACCGTCATAGCAGTAGAAGGGTTTTTCCTTTTTGCAGGTGTCGGAGCTCCATTTTCCATTTGGCGTAGTCATAGCACAAGTCTTTGAGGCTTCATCTTTAAATGAGTCCGGATCCCAGTTTCTGAAAGAGACATTCTTCCCATCTGACCAACTCCAGATCTCTCTGAACAGGCCGATCCAAACCCAATAAGAGCCAGCTTTTGCCTTGAAATCTGTTGATCTGATCTGTGTGATATTACTGACCAGGTCAGTGTGATGTTCTCTGCAGTAGCTCTGAGCCTGAAGCCAGTTCTTTGGTTCATGAATTACAACGTATTTCTCTTGCCCTGTTTCTGTGAGAATAAAAGACACATTTTACAAGTTTTTAAATAATTTTCTCTTAGTTAAATCATGTTAAACAATGATGTTAAATATAATGAACATGATCTCACTTAAGTTTCAGATTGATGAAAGTGTTTGGTAGAATAATGTAGATTGAATAATAAAAAAAATAGGCCTATACTTTACCATTACAATGTATTCAAACAAGTAGAATTTTATCATCAAAGTTACCAATAATGTTATTTTAAAAGTAGAAAGCAAAAAATGTTTTCATTAAATGTAACTCTACAGTGTACAGCATGAGTTATCTGTGAACTATTGTTACACAGTATGATATGATTTATATAGCGTTAATAGTGACATATACTCACCTTTGTAGCAGATAAACTTAAAGCTACGAGAACAATGGACATCGTTCCATTCGCTTGAGCCCCTAATCACCACACAGTTCTCAGGATTGGCACCCTTATTGTTCGGCTGATTTGTAGCCCATTCTGGCGCACATTCTGGATCACATTCTGTAGGAATGTACTTCTCCCCCGGCAGAGACCAGTGCCACTCTTTGATACTTTTTTCATTGATGCTCCTCAGTCCAATCCAGGCGTCTGTAGTCTGTGGAGGGTTAGGCAGTCTCTCCACGTCTGTCATGTTAGACACTGTGGCCAGGTCAGTGTATTTCTCTCTGCAATAACTCCGGGCTTCCTCCCAGGACATTTTGTCTTGAATGAAGTGGTACTCATAGAGGTGACATGTGAAGAAGGAACACGGACCTAAAAACAGAGACAATTCTGCAGTGATGGAGCTGACAGTATGACAAGCACCTGATCATTAAATCAAACTCATGAGTACTAGAATCACCCCCACCTCTTACATCATCCCCTTCATCTTAACGGGGGTCTGAGTTCACTTATTGCACTTTTTAATGTTAGGAAGAGTGAGCTGTTTCATGACTCCAGATGTGATTTTAATTAAAATCCACTTACCCATCAGAATGATCACAAACAGACTCCACTGCATCTTTGCTCTGTTATGTGAAACAACAAATGAGGGAGCAAATCTGTAGCGGAAAAATGCAAATGTTGAGCATCAACAGCACGAACAGGCTCACATTGTGAAATGTCTTTTTTTAGCACATGAAAATATCTAATTTGAATAAAACACAAATAATGTGATGCATCAAACTTCAACAGTAACTATAACACCTTAACAATAGAGTGCAATACAATGATGACATTGTTTTGTCTTTTTGAAGTTCATAATATTTATATTCTGCAGGTTCGATAATAATCTTTTATTATTTTGTTTATTCACCTTTCAATGTTCTGTTACTATCAAAGACCTATGTTTCAGGAGTGAGTTAGACTTTATGGGCTATTCAACCAGAATGGAAATAAAACTTTAAGAATATTGAATAATTGAATTGCACATTGTTCCTTTTATAAGCACATCTTTAGAGTTTGCATTCTTTTCTTTGTGTAAAGAAAAAAGGTGTTGGTGTCATTTAACTGAGATGGCTGTGTACACATAGCAATACAATGTTAGATGAACCATTCAGGTTATTTTATTAAACATGAAAATAGTGGGGTTTTGTCTGCAGAACAGGCTGCATACATCACTTTTTATAAAGTACCTGATTTCATGGTTAGTCTGACAAATAAATAAGACTAATTCCCATCTGATAAATAAAATATGTGAAATATATGTTGAGGAAAATATTGCACTTTGCACACACAATAAGCATGATATGAAAATGACTGAACAGAATCACACTTACTTCTCCTGAGTCGTCCTGTCAGCTGCTTCTCTCTCTCTCCGTCTCTCTCGATGTGCTGGTGAAGACTCAGATATCGATGAGGTCGCTGCTCTCTTTGAGCCACCTTTGGGCAAACATTTGAATATTGAAATCCAACGCCAAGATTTCTATCATGGTTGAGACAGGATCCATTGTTGCTAAGAATATGCTTTACATGATGTAACAGCAAACACACACTTCCCTGTTGACTTTCTAACAAATGAGAGAAAGTTGTCCGGCCAAAATATCCACTAATAATATTAATTATATTTATATATTCATTATAATGTCTATATTTCTAATTGTTTCAGAGGACTTTATGTGAAACGATGAGTTATTACTGCCCGAGTTCTACAAGATAGTGATAACAAACATTTAATTAACAATTGATACAAGAGAAAGGGTTTCTAGTAAATATAAAAAATGTGCACAAGTTTTACTGAATTTTCTTAAACCTTCACATGGTCAGTTTCAATTTTTGTATCTGTACATAAACACAAGGCCGATAAGTATTAAAGTACTGTAAGCGCTGAAAACCCTTGTCCTGACGTCAGCAGGGAGCTCGTTGCACCCATTTGGAGTGAGGATAGCAAACAGGCTCGTTTCTGTAGACGGGTACCTGGGTCCCACTCACACTGGGGAAGAAGCGAGCCGATTGGTCGATGCAGAGTGAGGCGCACGTGCAGGAGTGTTTGGCTTAAACTTGTATTGTGTGTAGGCATGGGCGGTTTTAGGGGGGGCAAACAGGGGCCTGTGACGCGGAGCTTGGACCCCCCTGTGGACCACCTCCAAAATAATAGATAGACAGGGGAACCGAAATACCATTTGATTTCTGATCAGAAGAAATGGCTTCAGGCTCAGAGCTACTGCAGAGAACATCACACTGACCTGGTCAGTAATATCACACAGATCAGAGATCTGGATAATTTCTTTATTCTTATAGAAAAAATATTATTTTACTTAAAATTATATAAAAACGTGAAAGAGCAGTTTTAAATATCACTAAGCTATTTGTTTGTTTTTGTCCTTAAGACAGATCCTTTAAACCTGGCTTTTACATTTCTGGCCTTATTTTTCCTTGTCATTGGTTTTCATTGTATTTTCATCTCTTTAACTTAAGCAACTTTCTTCTTTATTTTTAAACCAATGATCCTTATATGAAAGGTGCTATATTATTGAAGTTGAGAGTTGTTTTGCAATAAATGGTTACCCTAACTAAACAAATGTCAATGACAGACAAAGTGATCCTGATCAAAGAGAATAAGACTTGGGAAGAGGCCCTGACTTACTGCAGAGAGAACCACCGTGACCTGGTCTCCATCACTGACAGTCACCAGCAGAGATGGGTCCAAAAGAGAGCCAAGATGGCCGACACTGAGTTCGTCTGGCTGGGAATGCGCTACACCTGCACTCTGGATCTGTGGTTCTGGGTCAGTGATCGTTCGGTCTGCAATCCCAACTTGGCCCCCAAAAAAAAGACTGTTCGTTGTGACAGTGCTGCAGTCATGGAGAGAGATGGAAAGTGGTACAAAAAGGCTGATATATTTACTGCAACAAGCTCACTCTTCTCTAATATGTATCTGCTCTCTGGGTTTATTCAACGGCTCTAGTTCAAATCACAGCCTGAAGAGGAGAGAAACTAAATTACTAACAAAGGATTAGAAATTGAGAAAAAGGGGCGACACTACATTTAACATTTGCCTCTGTGAACATCTGAATGACTTTATGATATGGATTTGTAGTAGTTGTTGATATAATTCATGTATATTTATCCTCTTAAAGTGTGAAACCTGTAATCTTCATTTGAATTGTTGTTGTGTCCTATTATATGTTTATGAGGAAAAATATATAAAAAGACAAATCTATAATGTTTTGCTTTTCATAAATACGTTACGTTATGGTTGAAATGTGGTGATGGTTATAATATGTGTATCACTATTTGTGTCATATTTACCTTTTTATCAAGTTTTAACTGGATGTTTAATTGTCTAAAACTGAATAAACGATCTGACCCAAAAACAAGGCGTGGTTCTTTCATCCACTGGCTTTAAATAGTCATGTTTCACTTTTACATAAGAGGTGCTTATTGGACAGTAAACACATATATAATGTATGGGTTTATAATTGAAAAGCATTTCTCCATGGCTGTCATTCTTACAAATCAAACTTCATAATGAGGACTGTGTTTGAGTTCACTGACAGACTTAATTCATGATTTTTTAGACTTAATATGCAGCTTGTCAAAATGCCCCGTTAGTAAAACAGGAATTAGTCATAGAAGAGGAAGATGATTTTGTTGTTGTGGTTATCTTTCAACACTAGAGGACGCAGTTGAACCAGCTCTTCTGTTGGTGCCTGCTGTCGTTGGGATTTGCCCACTATAAGAACAGAGATTCAAGAACAATTGCTAGAAATAAATGATTCAATGGACGATACCAATATGTTAATAACCAACTATGGCATGACATTTTACATTTGTTCAGGTATCCATCATATAATGTGTGTGTGTGTGTGGCCTAGCATTACTATCCTTGTGGGGACCTAAATCTGTTTACATAGTCACGTGTGGGGACTGGCTTCCCTTATGGGGACAAAATGGAGGTACCCATGAGGGGAATCATTAATTTTAGGGTGAAGACTTGGTAATGGTTAGGCATGTGTTGGTTATGGTTAAGGTTAGGATTAGTCTCCAGGACATGCATGTAAGTCAATGTAATGTCCCCTGAAGTAATGTATACATGGTATGTGTGTGTGTGTGTGAGGAAGTTTGCGAGGCAAATTAAAGTAAGAAAGAAGAATTGAAAGAAAGAAGAAAAAGATCTGCAGATTTTTTTTATCATAGAAAACACACGTATTTGCTTATTTACTGTTTATTATTTACAGTTTAATAGTTATTTTATTCATTATAATTAACACTTGTTTTAAGAAAGTGCATTTTAATTCCATGAACAGCATTTGGTAAACAGAGATTACAAAACATGATAATAAATGTAATAATATTTGACTTTTTTAATATTTTACACACGTTCATTATGAAGAGACAACAAACTACCAAGTTGCATCATGGGAAATGTAGGAACTGGTGTTATTTTTTATTTCATTGGTAGTAACAAGGTATGTTAAAGGACTGACTTATACACATATTTAATGTTACAAAAGGTCATCTAAATAATAATTAAGATGCATTATCACAATAATTATTTAAGTCTTGCTAAACTTTGATTGTATACACAGTATTTCTGAGCTTGTTAATCACATTTTAAAGGATCATACCAAGATTGTTCCTCTTGTTTTTACCCTTTAGTGTAAAAGCTATGGAAATGACCTTGAAAGTGCTTCAGAGACCTCAAAATCACTGTATTTTCTCACATAATGCTAGTATTAGCCTGGTGAAAGTATAAAGTAATAATACAGGATTAATACAGATCCATTATTACTACAAATGATTTAATACTTGCTAGACATGATTGTATTTGCAGTATTTCTAAGCTTGTTAAGCAAATGTTAAGGACCACTGTTTTTTTACTAATCTTAGATCACTGCTAGCTGCTTTAAGCGAGATGTTCTGTTTATAAAGTACCTTTTTCTCAAGTTCCTGTTCGTTCACTGTATGAAAGCCATGAAAAATAGCTTTGAATGTGCTTCAAATCACAGTATTTTCTCACACTTCACTCTAGTATTACCCTGGTGATGGTAATCTGCTCTGATACGGTTTGCTGTTTTACTTCTTCTTCTCCTCTTCCAGGGTCTCCATCACGGCTCTCATGATGGTTGCAACAGCGACGGCTCCGGGGTCGGGCAGCGAGACTCGCTCCGCCGCGATGTAGCTCGCCCGACCCGCCATCGCTGTGAGGTGAAGGGTCGACTCCGCCCCCAAGGACGCTTTCTAGAGAAGAGAGAGGGACGGAAAAAAGATAAGACATGTGATTTAAGAAAGTACAAATCAATCTGGTGGCACTGCAGGAAGTCTCTCTTTTTATTTATTATATTTAATGATTCATATGTTCCAAACTAGCTTTCAGAACCGGGAGCTAGGGAAAGAGGTTTGGCTTTTTATGTAAATCATATTCTTCTATTATTTAGATCTTTTTTTTGTCCCATTCTCATTTTTTATTAACTAAAAGGTCCCTTATATTTGAAACTCAAAAAAATACACAAAAAATAGGATTTACTATCATTAACTTAGATTTGTGTGTATAAAATGTACAAAATAAGAATATTGTTAAACAAAAAGTCCTCTTGTCCATAAAAAATGAGCTTTAAATACAGTTTTGCAATCCAAAAGATATATACATCCTACAATAAAGCTTCAGAATACACACATTGAATATCAAATATGAATATATGTTTCACAAAATTCCCAATCATTAGTTTCGCCTTGAACATTTTGTTGTAGAAAATCACTTTATGGATACACTAGTTACAGGGAATTTAAATATTTATTTCTACAGTTAGATTTGGGAGAAGGAAGTTTTATAATTAAAGGGCCCATGTCATGGCCATTTCCACTGATCATAATTCCATTGTTGAGGTATACTAAAATAGATTTATACTGTGCATTTTTCCAAACTCACATTGGTTTCGCATACAGCATCTCTGTAAAGTATGTGTATTCAGCAGTATTCACTCTCTCCACTAAACGGCTCGTTGCAGCTCTTGCCCCCCCCCTCCCTGTGAGCACAGTGTGCTCTGATTGGTCGGGACGTTGTGAATCGCGCTGAGCTCCGTGGAGGTGTGGTTTCCTTGTTTAGCGATACACAGCCAAACACAGCCAAACTCATCCTGAGCACACACAAACTCACAGCTGAAGTAAAAACAATAAGTGTGGCTTGATATTGAGTAAGAAAAAGGTTGCTAAACGCTGTGAGAATGGGTCTGCAGAGAGAATTTCGCCGCTATCCCAACTATCTGTTATCAGCCTGCAGCCAGGGATGAGAAATCAGCAGAGCTGCCTGCACTGAGTGTGTGTGTGAGGAAGTCCGTGGATTGGTCAATTTGGACCAATCAGCAGAGGCTTAACGTAACGGCTCCGCGGACGTAACGTAACGGCTCCACGGATTGGTCCATTTGGTTCCGGGGTCAGCTCGTACCCGGAACCAAACGGACCCATCCGTGGAGCAAAGAAAGAAACTGAGAAATCTCCAACGAGGCGTTTTGGGGAGGAATTTTCTAAGTTAGAGTTTTACTCGCTACAGGGTGTACTTTGAGGGTTTGTGACTCTGCAGACCGTTTACATGCATAAAAACCTACATAACACACAAGGTGACGGGTAATAACCAGAAAAGCATGACATGGGACCTTTAAAAACATTGTTTATGTTACCTTCACAGCAGACTGCAGTACAGCCACCTGTCCACCGGGTGGAGCTGTTTTCAGCTTCATCAGCTCATCCACTGCAGGACACAAAGCATCCAACTGGAGAGGGGGAGGAATGGAGATTTAAGAAGGTTTTTAATTTACATCTTGCTGCTGAGGAACGGATAAATAGTATGTTCAGAAAATATGTTTTAAACTAGAACAGATGCAGAGAAATGAGACGATAACTCACCATCGTTCTGTCTCCAACGTCAGCACCACCGTACCTGAAAGGAGTTACAGATCAATTTGCTTTTTGTTGTTGTTGTTGTTTGACCTATTAATTAACTTTATTGTGGTAGTGTTTATTAATTTATTTAATTACAAACATATTGAACACAAGCTTCTAGAGTGCAAGGTGAGTTTTAGTTTGGACAAACAGTTATGTTGACGTATACTAAGAGGGTTAAAATCCTTAAAAAGTGAGAAAAAAATGGTTTTCTGGGGAGAAATGATTACCAAAATAAACTAAAATAAATAATTGACTAACTTCTGACATACTTTAATCGTGTCTTCAGTACCACAGAGGTGATTATCAGATTATACAATAAGAATATATACTGTATCAATGTGAAATGTGTGTTACAGCAGCAAGTAAACAAGGCATTACTTCTTCATGGCCTGTGTCCCAGCATGCATTGCAGTAGCCCAGGCTGCAGCGCTGCTCTGCTCCTCGGTCACATGACCTGCCGCTGCCGTCAGGAACAGACTGTACAACTGTAACACACACGTGAAGAAGAGTGTGAGTGAGTGAGTGAGTGAGTGAGTGAGTGTGTGTGTGTGTGAATGTGTGTGTGTGTGTGTGTGTGTGTGTGGTAGAGGTGGTAGAGTGTTTAGATACAGCATATCAAAATGTGTTAAAATCTAGATAAGATAAGTATACAAAATAAGTTATAGAATACACTTTTATTACGTCAGTCAAGCCATTTTTTGTAGAATATGTTAGAAAACGTACCGCTCCCGAAGACCCGCCCATTTTCTCCTGGACCAATCCAGCGAGGACTGACAGCAGTTGCCCAGGGCAACCAGGGACCACATGATCCTGGAGCCACTCCTGAATGGCTGCAAGAGCATTTTCACCATTTTAAACGTTTTTATCTGGTGATTTAAAACCATTGAATGTCATAAAGCTGCTGTAGATGATATACCTTTAGCAGCCTGAGCGTGAGTGTTCCCACAATCTCCGTCCCCGGAAGCGCGGTCCAAAGCATTCAGTTCCTCCTGCTTCTCCAACAGTGTGGTACAAACTTTAACCAGCGCTTTACGCATGACAGGACTCAGAGGCCCTGCGGGAAATTAAAAAAGACAGGCCTAGTTAATAAATCATTTATCCAATTGCTCCATGTGATCACTGCAGATTGTTGTTTCAAATTATCATATAAAACATATTCGTCTTATATTCTGATTGCCTTTTACTCTGTTAAATTGTATTTTTAGTCTTGTATGTGTTTAACAGAGACAGATGTTAAGGGTTTACATTTCAGGAGGTAAAAAGGAAGTAAAAGGGGGATATGCAAATGTTAAGGACGAGGGGTTTTATGGTTTAATGATGGGATGTGGGACCAGTTGGATGTTTTCTTTCATGAATATATAGTGTGACTGTAAACTGTGTTTGGGGTGCAAAACGTATTTTTCCCTCTGAGAATGAAGTCGCTCTGTTCCTGCATTTGAGATCGATTTCACTTGTATTTTGACTTTCTTTATTACTTTATTAAATATAACAAAATGAATCATTTATCAGTTTCTCTTAAGAATTTCCTCCACACAGGTAACCTTGAATCCTCACCTTCTTGTGTGTGTGGTCCTGTGGGCGGGGGCTCATCTCTGGAGCTTCTGTGATGAAGCTGCGTCCGCTCACACACACACTGCTGAGGTTCGGCCAGGCGGGGGCGCTGGTCTTAGCATCTATAGGATATACAGTGTACGACAAAATAACAATAAACCTCACAGACATAGAAACAGAAAATGTACAGGTCAAAAACAAGTTAGATTGAAGCCTGGATATACAAAATAATGAAATTAAAGGCGATTTAAATAAAAAAGTAGGCGTTTTTCATGCAAAACTGGCAGAGAATAGTGTTTACAGCCATGCAAAGTATTCAACCTTATATATATATATATCCGAATATTTAACAAACTAAGAAGTTTAAAGATATTTTGAATTTAACAAACTGGGATTGACATTTTCCCTATTTGTCATTTTATTAAATAAGTATATATATTCTTTTATTTGTAATATTATTATTACTATTATTTGTTTTCGGATTTGTCAACTGTTATGTGGTTAATCTTTGTACCTAGATGTGTTTATTTGTCATGTATGCTTTGTGTATATGCTCTTAAAATGCAAATTAAAAAAAATAATAATAAAAAGTATATAGAAACTAGTCATTAGTGAAAGCCCAGTGTGTGTGTGCGTGTGTGGCCTAGCATTACTATCCTTGTGGGGACCTAAATCTGTTTACAGTCACATGTGGGGACTGGCTTCCCTTATGGGGACAAAATTGAGGTCCCCATAAGGGGCATCATTAATTTTAGGGTGAAGACTTGGTTAGGGTTAGGGTTAGGCATGTGTTGGTTATGGTTAAGGTTAGAATAAGTCTCCAGGAAATGCATGTAAGTCAATGTAATGTCCCCTGAAGTAATGTATACATGGTATGTGTGTGTGTATGTGTATGTGTGTGTGTGTGTCCTAGCATTACTATCCTTGTGGGGAACTAAATCTGTTTACACAGTCACATGTGGGGACTGGCTTCCCTTATGGGGACAAAATTGAGGTCCCCATAAGGGGCATCATTAATTTTAGGGTGAAGACTTGGTTAGGGTTAGGCATTTGTTGGTTATGGTTAAGGTTAGGATAAGTCTCCAGGAAATGCATGTAAGTCAATGTAATGTCCCCTGAAGTAATGTATACATGGTATGTGTGTGTGTGTGTGTGTGTGTGTGTGTGTGTGCTCACCAAACAGTCTCAGTGTTTCCTGGTCGACAGTCATCACGCTCAGCGAAACTCCCGCCATCTCCAGTGATGTCATAAACGACCCCGACATCACCCTGGCAACCACCACACCGCGACTCTCTGTAACCGTAGAAACACTGGTTACTCAACACATCCTGTATCCATGTTTAGTATTAACGAGAGGTCACAAGGTCAACGAAGGGAATAGAGTGGTGACGGAATGAGTCCTAAAACCGGGGAAATTAGCCAGCTTTTTTTTTAGCAATTCTTGTATCCACGGTTACCCAGACAGATGATGGTTGCTCTGGCAACAACAGCCATCTCCAGACAGGACAACGCTCCGAGGTTGTTCACACACACCACCACACGGTCGCCTGTGTGGAAGAAGAAGAACAAGGAGTGTGAAAAATAAATGTCAGCATGCATTCAAAGTTTTATTACTTCCGATTTGTATTCCATATTTATTTATATGTAAATACTGTTATATATATATTTATTTTTTAATATTTTACTATATTTTGTATTATTTTTATATTTTTCTAGTTCTCTATCTGTGTTTTTAATTTTTTACTTTTACGTATGCACCATGACATCAAGTCAAATTCCTCGTACGTGTCAACTTACCTGGTAATAAACCTGTTTCTGATTCTGATTTTAAATATCATATTCTATTTACGTGTATATAGACTTTTGCACTATTATTTAATTGAATTTTTGTATTTTATTATATAACTATGTTGCATTGTTGGAGGAGCTCGGGTCAGAAGAATTTCATTGCCATTTTCTACACTGTAGCTTAATTTGAATCAAATACCTGACTTGAGCGGCAGATGTGATTGGCTGTCAGTGTTGGTCATGTGATCTATCATGGTCTTCACCACCTCGTCAGCGGACGCCACCTGATTAAGAGGAATTATTAAGACGAATAAGTGAGAATATTAACAGAAAAAGGGTAAAAAGATTCTTATTGTAAGCTGACTCACCTTCGATCTCTTGATTCCAGGCTCACCGTGGATCCCTGAAGATAAAAACAATGCAGTCAACGTTTAGAAATAACAGAGTTTAATACCATTTATCCCTCTTATTGCAGTTTGACGCTTTATTTCCCAATTTCCAATGTGTATGTGATGCATTAGCCAGCAGGAAAACAGGCTGCAGAGGTTACTTCTCAGGTATCGTCCCAAAAACTAAAACCTATGTGCAATTTCATTCAAAGAGAGCATTAACTGTGAGTAAAAACTAGCCTACTTTTACACCTAAGAGTTGATCAATCTATTTGAAGATGTTGATAAACCTACAGTGGAAGAAAGACATCCAATTGCTACCAACATATTTACTACATTTATATAAAGTAAGTAGGGACTATATCCGCAGTGAGCACAATATTTGGTAAAGGCAAAATATGGGAAAAATATTTGAAAAAATATGGGTAAAATATCAAATAATAACAATAATAAAAATACAGAAAATCTATTAAAATGTCTCTCTTCTTCACATTTCCACCTTTTCTCCTCCTCCATCTCTCCCCCTTTCCTCACCCAACCCAATCTCCATGTCTCCCGGCGGCAGGTCAAAAGAGGGGAGACAGCCGGGGACACTGCAGGGAGACAGACTCACCCCCAGAGTCCCTGTAACACACACACACACTTTGTGATTTATATCCAAAGAGGAACATTAAAGAGGAAGTTTTTACACAAAATATGACTGTCATGATGGAAACACGGTACACACACACACACACACACACACACACACACACACACACACACACACACACACACACACACACACACACACACACACACACACACACACACACACACACACACACACACACACACACACACAACACACACACACACACACACACACACACACACCACACACACAAACACACACACACACACACACACACACACACACACACACACACACACACACACCACACACACACACACACACACACACACACACACAGTAAAATTAAAAGAGACTCACCGATCCCCTTCAAAACCTCCATCACCTTGGAAACAATCTGGACCAATGAGCAGCCTTCTTCTGCTAAAGCACCCGCCAGCTGGGAGAAGATGGGAGTGTTTTTTTAGGAGCATGTAGCATGAGTTGCAACGCTTTCAGAAACAATTAGAGAAATATGTGGTCCAGTTGCATGATGGGAAGTAAAACACTGAAGTAGAACAAGAAACTTTATTTATCCCGGGTAAGTTAGTGTAAAATGTCCAATAAAATATCAAATTAAATAGAATAAAATTATATTTGTCCACCTGGATGTGTACTTTTGTAAATTGTGTATCTTTAATATGTTGCACATGCCTCTAATTTAATATTTAGCTATTTTTTGCGATAACAATGTACATTTAAAATTCAAATTAAATACAAATAACACAATAAAATGAAATAATAATACAAAAGATTGGTTATAAGAAATACACAGCAAGGAATAAATTAGGTTAAATGATATTAATAAAATATAATGTTTTTATTTTTAACTTCTTATGTTTATATTAATATATTTTATTTTAAATTGGAGCAGAAAACCCAATGTCCCCCGGAAGAATAATGTACTCATTTTAAATTGATCTTGAATTAAGATTATCTCCATGTTGAAGCAGCTTGTTGTTGTTGCTGCTGTTGTTGTTGTTTACCTTGTGTATGAAGATGGTTCCACACAGTCCTCTCCTTCCCGCCTTACTGGGTTGGTTGAAGGCGCAGTCGTCGGCAACTATCACCATGTCCACGTCAACGCCATGGTTACGGGCCTGCTCAGCAGCCAATCCGAAGTTGAGGCGGTCGCCGGTGTAGTTCTTCACGATGAGGAGGACGCCCGAGGCACCTGAGGAGAGAGAGAGAAATATACTTATATCTTTTATTATTGTTAATTAATTTCATTATTTTTAAAATAAATTAATAAAATATACAATGGTGGCTGCAAATATCTTATTCTAAATAAAACCATAAGATAGTGTTGTAGAAAGTCAGTAGCTGCGTTTCATTTAATTACCCATGAACCCACACACACACACACACTATACCCAGTGACTTACACATTCATTGCCCCTGTAAACTGTGTATTAATTTACCTGCGTTGTGCAAACACAGAATGGCCGCCAGGATGCTGGCAGGAGGAGGAGAAGCAAACACTCCCCCTGCTACAGCTGCTGAGAGCATGCCTTCACCCAGATAACCTGCTCACAGGAGAGAGACATTCAAATACATTTTACAAATATAAATCTGAGCATAATCACTCCGAGTTCCTACCCCCGTGTGCAGGCTCGTGTCCGGACCCCCCTCCCGACAGCAGAGCCACTTTCCCCCTCAGGAGGTTCAGGTCTGAGCGCAGCAGCACCCTGTGGCCCCCCCCCATCAGAGAGAGGCCCCCGCTGGCCCTCACCAGCCCACACAGAGCCTCGTCCACACAGACCTCTGCAGAGTTTATCAGCTTCTGTCTGGGCTGAGAAAAAACAAACAAACAAGTCAACTGTAATGTCAATCTTTCAGTTTGTGTGTACAGACAGAGAGATCGAAATACCGTTTCCCACAATCCCGAATACAAATATATATAAAAATATGTATATATCTATATATATACACAGCGCTGCACATAACTGGTGCGCATGTGCGCATTTCCCGCCAAAAAAGAGCACCGGCCGCCAAAGTATAATTCGCGAGCCATTTAGGTTTAATTTTTTTAATCCGTCCGCGAGCACCACGGCATCTGCGATCCCTCGCTCTACCCCTCGCTATCGCGTGAAGGGTCTGCTTTATGCGCTCCGCACAGTAACCCTGCTGCGAGGCTTCATGAGCGTGCTCACTAACCCCCCCCCCGTTCATAAAGTCAAGTACCCCTCAAAAGGTCCGGTTTATTTCATTTTAAGGATGCGCACCAAGCAACATCTCCAGGTGCTCCTTTGAGAAACAGGGCAAAAAAGTTACGTGCACCCTGTATATACACACAATCTACAGACACATTTATACATATGCACACATTAAGAAGTAATTAAAAGCACAACAATCACAATATATAAAAAATAACAGTCACTTCAATATCTTTGAGAAATGTGCATTAGTGCAAGGCTGTCCATAGCAGATTTGGGTGTCTGTGTGTGTGAGTGGGGTGTTGAAGTGAAAAGAGACACAAACAGAGGACACACTGGTTCACTGAGAACCTGCACACACTCGTCTGTGTTGGATATGGTGTGTGTGTTACAGGTTGTGATCATGGATGTTTCCCCTGGTTTCTGTTGTGTGATTGTGACGTGCTATATGTGACATGTATGTAGTTACGTGTGTTGTTTGCATTTTATTGTTCCTTTTTATTCCTTTCGCCTCTATCTACTTGTCTTTCCTTTCTTTATAACTAATGCTGGTGATGTATTGTGATTTTAAAAAGGTGTCTTTTATCATCTGGCCGCGGACAACAGCTGGAAATTAGCAATGTCGGCTAAAGCTGCTCCATTTACCACGACTCTATAAACTAATACACGTGTAAAACACGTATACAACATATATTATAAGCTATTAATGTCATGTATTAAATCAGAATTATGTATTTATTTATCACGGGGGGAAATTGGGTTTCGTGACAGTCGCGCCTTATGATAATGAAATAAAATAGAAGATATTAAATTAAAAAAACAAGAAGCATAGGAAGTTAAAGTAAAATGTCCAATAAAAAGATAAGATAAAAATGGATATAAACGTGAGACATAAAAGTAGGAATGTACAACAAAATATCAAATAAAATAGAATTAAATATATAAATATAAGAAGTTAAAGTAATAAAAACATAAGATAAATATGCAATGTGGATTGTTTTGCCCATTGTCCTCTCCAGAAATAGACCACAAATTCACTTTGAAAGCGATATAAAAAAATATTTGAATTGCAGAATTGAGTGAAAAAGACGTCCCAGACAGAACTTCCGATTTGAGGCCTTTTATGTCGGCTAATTGTATCTGAATTACATCAAATCATTTGGTGCAACTTCCAATTTGATTAAACCAAGAACACAACATAACTAACATGTCAAAAAGGATAAATATATATAATTACATTATACCTATCATTTTAAGTTTCACTCATTCCTTCATTACAATCCTAAATATAAATGCATGTAGCTTATTTTCCATTTGTTTGAGTGAATGAGTACATTATTTTGTTGACAGCAGCAACAAGAAAGAAAAAAACAACATCTTGCAGTGAGCAGATAACAAAAAGTGCAATTTTAACGGTGAGGCTTATCCACTGAAGCTTCATGCAAGTGCAACATTTAACATTAACATTAAAACTAGATATTGTTAACACAATTCTTACGAATTCAAAATGCTAACAACATTCTTTATCCGTGCAGACCATTGGTGCGTTCACACCGGACAAGATGCGAATGACGCGTTCGCGCGGTAGCCAATCAGCGGTGAGGATCTCAGCCTGTCGTCACTGACATTGAATCAGAAAACCAAAACATCAGCCGTTAGCTGTTAGCACTCAGAGCTCACAGCTCCTCATATCTGTTCAGAAACTAGACAAAAGTTAAACAAGTACAAACCACAGACTGTCTGTGTCCTGGCGAATACAGTCGCTGTTGTACCTGTGTCTGTATCACGTTGTTGTGAGTGTGGACGGAGCATATACAACGTTAGCTTAGCCTGATCGATCCGATCTCCATTTAGAAAACACGCATTTTAAAAGGTTTTTCGCCTGCCGTCTGTCTGCAGACTTGTCAAAGCATTAATTCATGGTTTTTACTAACCGGTATCAGTATGTTGTTACTTCGGCATCATTTTGAAACGTGTATTACAATTAAATCACGGTCAAATATGTTCATCTTGTTGTAGTTGGTATCTACCATAAGTGCAGTGAGTTAAAAAATATGCAGCATCACTTGAAGTCAGTCTATTATTTTCTGTGTCTCCTCCACAGGAACATTTGTAGTGAATGTGACTCAGGCTTCCTATCAGGCAGAGGAGAACCAGAACATCACCCTGGAGTGGACCTTCAGCACCAGAACAGACACTTCCCTCAGCTCCATTTCTATCGTCTGTGATTTAGTAACTTTCAGGCCCTACAACCTGCTTCATCTATACAAAGGCATTGAACTCCCAGAGTCTCAGGATCCAGAGTTTGCAGGACGAGTCCAGTGGGACAAAGACGTTCTCACAGAAGGACGCCTCACACTTCATGTCTCCAGACTTAGGACCAATGACTCAGGACTTTCTGTAAAGTGTTCACTGATTATGGACGGAACAATGGGAGATGCTGTTTGAATGTGACTGGTGAGTAAAGTCAGTAGAAGTCAAAGTAGATTTGAATGTCACATCCATAGAGGCTAAGTAAGGCAGCACTTATAGAAACCTCAGATTATTTAACGTAGATTAGACCTGTTATATATTAACACTAAAATGGTTCCTCGTGTTATATTCTGTCCTTTTCCACAGCTGCTAAAGAGCTCGAACCTCAGAGACCAACAGAGAGTCCACAACCAGAGAGTCCACAACCAGAGAGTCCACAACCAGAGAGCCGCAGAAGAGTCTGGCTTATCGTTGGACTGTCAGCAGCTCTTCTGGTTCTCTTTGTCGTCAGCATGGCCTGCATTGTTTTAATAAGATATAAGAGAAGAATCTACAATGCAGCCATGCAGATGGAGAGTTCATCAGAGGAACAAACCATCATGACTGTCTGAATCTGAGCATGAAGAGAGACTCTCCAACATCTGATTTAAGAGTCAGAAAGGAGCTCAGTGTAACATCTGTAAAGTGTCATTTTTATACTTATTTATTTCAGTCCTCACTGTGAGTTTGATCATTTTGCTGTAAGTCAATCATTTGTTCACTGATGGATATTGTTACCATGCTCTGCCTTTAAAGGGGACCTATCATGCAAAATGCACTTTTTTTGCATGATGCCCTCTCTTCTTTTTTCTTTAAAGCTATATACCCAAATCAGCACTTTAAAACAGGAAGTGAAATAGAGGGATATGAGGCATGGCTAGAATGGGTGATCTGTTTGGTATTTTGAGCAAAACACTTCATAGACATGTTTTTTGTACATTTGTATATATCTGAGACCTATGTTATTGCCTACAAATAGCATGATAGGTGAGCTTTAAAGTACATTTATAATGTCACATATTGAGAATCAATCCCTTTTCCTATGAGAGAAATCATGAAATTTCTGTGTGTAAATATGTTGATTTCAGTAAATGCTCATGTTAGGTCACATATTACAGGAGTTAGAGGGAATAATTAATGACTGTCTTTAGTCATAACAACATTGAATTACCTCCAGAGGACAACAACAACAACAACAACAATACAACTCTAAATGATCTTAAGTGGTGTTTTGTGTTTCTCTCTCCTGATCGGTTTCTGCTAGTCTCTTCATATTATTCAAAGTAAATGAAAATAGCGCTTTTTTAATATTATTCAAAAGTCTTTATAGTCATATGAAGCTAAAGTGTAGATATGGCATTACAGATATACATATATATAAGCAGAGGTGGGAGAAGTACCAGATATTGTACTTGAGTAAAAGTACTCAGATCTTGTACTTAAGTATAAGTAGAAGTACTTAGATCTTGTACTTAAGTAAAAGTAGAAGTACTCAGATCTTGTACTTGAGTAAAAGCAGAAGTACTCAGATCTTGTACTTAAGTAAAAGTAGAAGTACTCAGATCTTGTACTTGAGTACAAGCAGAAGTGCTCAGATATTGTACTAAAGTAAAAGTACTCAGATCTTGTACTTGAGTAAAAGTAGAAATACTCAGATCTTGTACTTGAGTAAAAGTAAAAGTACTCAGATATTGTACTTAAGTAAAAATAGAAGTACTCTGGTCTTGTACTTGAGTAAAGTAGAAGTTCCAGAGTGTAGGAATACTCTGTTACAGTAAAAGTCCTGCATTAAAAAGCTCGGCTACAGGAAAGGGGCGTGGTTAGCAACATCTGACCAATCAGAAACAGGCACAAGCTAACTGACAGCTGCGCGTCATACTCAATACAGAGTGTTTTCCTGTGATCCAGATGATGGAAGTACAATTTTGAGGTACTTGTACTTTACTTGAGTATTTCCAGTTTATAACTACGTTGTACTTATACTCCACTAAAATTCAGAGGTAAATGGTGTACTTTACTCTAAGAGTTTCATCATTTGGCTGTAAGGTCATTGATCCTTCTTTTACTCTACGTGTTAAACGTTATTTAAGCCATTGGTTTACAGGGTGTCTGGACTGTTTAAAATACAATTATAAAGTCAAAAGTCAAAGTCTCACACACACACACACACACACACAAACACAAATCAACACAAGCTGCACAGTACACTTGTATCTGCAGCAACAGACTATAAACTGTTTGCTTTTTAGCGTTTCCTTCAGCTCGGTTATTATGGGATGGACTTTGATTCTTTACACAGGTGTGCAGACATGCTAACTGACAGGCTACAAAACAGATCATTCTGCAAAATAAAATCACACTTCCAGACTTCCTGCTCGGTGCCTCTCTGTTCTGATGTTTGATAAACTCTTCTGAATGTTTATTTACCTCCATTTCAACGGGTCTTGCTTCCTCTGCCTCCCGACAGCAGGTAGATGATACCGGATTACAAAGAGCAGAAGAAGAAATGTTTCTTCTTCGTCTTCGTTTATCAGGTAGAGAGCCGTTTGGCAATGATTTGGTGCTTTACCGCCACCTGCTGGACTGGAGTGGGAAGCAGAAGCCTGACATATTAATAAATAATAAAATGTATTATAATAATAATTACAACAAATATAAATAATAATAAATATGAATATAAATGTATTTTCCACGCATTAGTTTATTAATTATCAGGGCTTTTTTAAAAACATTTTAATAATGTATTTATGTAGGTTCTAAGTTTTTTATTTATTAATGTATTTATTTGTTTCTCCTGTAAAGACATTTCTTTTGAACAATCTTTTTTTAAAGCAGTTTTTTAAATGATTAAGTCATATATTATGAATGTGCTTTGGCATACTCTATAGACCAGCGGTTCCCAACCTTTATCAACTCAGGGCCCACTTAATAACAAAAAAATGTGCGGCCCACATTCAACCATAAACAATATGGAGGCTAAATAAAGTTCTGATTGGTCAATTCAGAACATGTGACACGTTGTTAATCCAGTAGAACAGACCGTTGCCAAGGACTGTAATGACCGTTGCTAAGGAGGATCGAGAAAGAGAAAGGAAAAGAGGTTAAATAAAAAATCTTAATAATGAAAATGTTTCCACACAAATCATAATGTTTTGTAAATTATTTGGCGGCAAATATTGAATTTACTTTTACACCCTTTAAATGTTATTTGGGCTTTTAGCTGAAGACGCACACAGTTAATAAATACACCTGTTCTTCTGGCTAAAATACATATTTTTAAAAGTACATTTCAGTAGTAATCTTAATTTAAGGTGTTTGAAGAGTAGATTAAAAATACAATTTCTTTTGAAAAAAATGATTGCCACTAAAAATCAAAGGGTGGCTCAACACGCCATGACATGGGAAATAATGAGCTCTAACGAAGAGTGGGATCAAAGGAACAATACATATGCCATGTTGTGTTTTTGGTGGTTTTTGGTTGTCAACCTATTTTTGTTTGTGAAATGTTGAAGTGATCCTACGTATCTTTATTTCTTCTGTTTTTGTTTAGTTGTCTGAGATGGGAATGTCATCTGCTATATGTTATTGTTATGTCCATGTTTGTGTCTTTAGCCTGTACAAAAAAAAAGAAATTATTTGGCGGCCCACTGGCAATGCCTTCGCGGACCACTAGGGGGCCGCGGCCCACAGGTTGGGAACCGCTGCTAGAGATAATATCCCAATAGGGATCTTATGGTGACGTTATTTTTGGCTTAGTTGAATACTCGATTCTGATTGGTCAATTGGATGTAGTTGAGTAACAAGTACAAAGATACATAAAATGGAAATAATCCATTGAAGTACAGCAGGTATTTTTGAATTCTCCTCCTCCTCCTCCTGAACTGAATAAACACAAACTGATGTAACATAATGATGTCATTCTTTCATAGTTTATTCTAAAATAAATATATAGACAAAACAGCTGAGACTTCTGGGAGTCCCGCAGCTAATACAAGAAGAAAAAACCCAGGATTCTGTGGCATTAAAGTGTGATGATGAGGAAATCAGGCCAGTTTAATGGAAGAAATTAAAGGACGTCATGTAAAAAAAAATGTACACACAGCAGTCAGGTTGTGGAAGGAAATCCCAAAAAAGTAAATTGAGGAAACGCTGGCAATGCAAACACATACAGGTGTTATTATGTACTAGTAAGAAGATTTGGATGTAAATAAGTATTTAGTTTTCCTTGTGTGAGCCAGGGAAAGCTGATATGTGTAGGATTTGAAATGGTGCACCTAAAGGGGCAATGCAAAGCTTTTTTAATCCTCTACAGTCTGCTATAATAATAATAATAATAATAATAATAATAATACTGTGAAAGCTGCTAAAGCACGGTAAATCATCCACATAAGAAAACCTAAAAAAAAGGCTTATTTTAAAGGGGACCTATTATGCAAAATGCACTTTGTGATGTCTTTTATACATAAATGTGTGTCCCCGGTGCGTCGGGGAACTCACGCAGCGTCAGAAAATAAAACCCTCTCTCTTTTCCTCCGTACCCAAATCTTTTAAAAACGGGTGTACAACGAGCGGATACAGATTTCCATCCGAACTGACGTGTCCATCCGAGGTGACGTCAGCGGACCCACAGAAAGTTGCTATCAGAAACAATGCCTGACGTGTTTTGGACGTCTTTGTTTACGTTAGCAAGCCTCGCTAACAATCAGAGCTAACCTGTACTGGAGAGCACATGTGTTTAAAAAGCAGGAAATAAAGAAAGAACTCACCTTGTGATAAACCCGCAAGAGAAAAAGCATTTGAGCTCCATACTGTTTCAGAAATAATCCTTGACGTGGTTTAAGCAGGATGGCGTTTTATCACAACAGAATGTAACTTTATCTCCGGTAGAATTTTGATCAGGCATTAGCTCCGCCTCCTCTTCTTTCTTTTTTTTCAAGCTAAGGACCCAAAATCCGCGTTTCTCTAACAGGGCTTCAAAAGAGGGGTTTGAGCAGTATGAGGCATGGCTACAATGGGTGATCTGTTTGGTATTTTGAAAGAAAAACTTCACAGACATGTTTTGTATAGGTATGGCCCGACAATATATGTTTCAAATATAGCATGATAGGTCCACTTTAAGGTATTCATTTATTCTGTTGACTCTTACAAGTTGAATAAGAATAAAAGGGGGGTGATTGTTCGCAATTTTTTTCTAGTCTTCAACCCTGCCATCTCCACTCTGGTCCCTAACGTGACATCGTTGGTTATTTACAACAACAAAATAAACAGGAATACAAAAGAAATGTCGGTTCAGACAGAACTCATGTTGATTAACAAAGTGCCATTTCTATCCTTCTCTTCTAAAAGGAGGTTTTTTCAGGTTTGTTTCAAGACAATACTCACACAGAATGATTTAAAGACGAATAATTCTTAATTTGTATACGTGTGTGTGGAAGTATTGAACTAAAACAGACCTGAAAAACATATTTCTTTACTTCCACTTCCCTCTTTTTTCTGGTGAAAAGAGCCCCCCAATTCAAGCTCTCCAATGGTCCCCATCATGAAGCAAGACAAGCGCCGTCTTTGCTTTCGATTCGCTAACTAAAAAAGTCAAATAACCTAATCCACGTCGATCCGTCGTGTCTCATGAGTAAAAGTTTAAATCCCAGAGAATCTGAAGACTTCCTTTAGGGTCCATATCCTCCACAGATTTAAGCAGGGTGGTCTTAACGTCAAAATATAAGAAGATTCTGGATCCACATTTTCCCCATTTAGGCTCCGATGTGTTGCTCTGGAAAAGAGTTTAGGTAAAGGGAGCATCTTCAGGAAAAATGTCCTAGCTCCATGAGTCCCAGAAGTCTTCGTTTAAATGAGTTTAGTCGGGCATGTCGATGCAGAGTTTAGGCGGCGGGACGAAGTACTTCCCGGGGCTCTGAGTGATCACCACACCCGTCTTTTTGTGGAACATGGGGGCGATTTTGGGCGGCGGCTCGGGGACGGGCAGGTCCTCGGCCGCCTCGGGGTCCTCGCTGCGCTGCAGGTCGTAGGACACGTTGCCGTACTCACGCAGGAAGGGGAGGAGCTCCAACAGGAAGTGGCAGAAGTCCTTACGGATGCCGAACCACCCTGTGGGAAACATCACGACAGGAAGAGTTAACAGAGGGGAAATAATGATATTTATTCAGAGGAGTACAAATACTTCGTTACTGTACTTAAGTACATGTTTCTGGTATCAGTACTTTACTCCACTACTTATTTTTCTGACGACTGTTTACTCTGACTTCTTACATTTTGAACACAAATACCTGTACTTTCTACTTCTTACATTTCCCAAACAGGCTGGTTCCTTTAGTTTGAATGTGTGTTTGGTGGCGTGATCATTATTATTTAGAGTCATTGCGTGCCTATTGATTTGAACACGATCCGTGTATCCATCATTTCCTGGTCTTCTCTAAAGAAGAGGGACCAATGAAAACGTTGTCATGTTGCCGTTGTTCAGCATGGAAACATTCATTAGCTAACAATGACATTATTGTTCTATTAATATAAAGGGAGGTCAGGTACTCTTTAAAACAGCTGCTAGTTATGGGTACTTTTTACTGAAGTACATTTCAAAGCCTCTTTACTTTTACTTGAGTAAAGACGTTTAGTCAGTACTTCTACTTTTCCCAGAGTATTTTTAAACACGAGTATCTGTACTTCTACTTGAGTAAAGGATGTGTTCTGTCTGTAAACACTCACAGTGGTTTCCTCCCTTCTGACCAAAGGTGGTGGCCATGAGTGTGAGCAGCGAGAGCCACAGAGGCACGAACACACACACGTAGCTCAGGCTGTTGTGGTCGTCCAGCTTGTGCACCAGAAGGATCTGGACAGACAGATAACACGTATTAAACACACATGCATAACCACACCAGGATTGAGTGTTTGGTAGCTGTTTGCCATGTGTCTTTTGATTTCACCAATGTAAGTAGAATCTTCTTTGGATTTTTGCACTTGAGTCATCATCATCACATTTATTTAAAAGCGCAACGTTTACGCCGGCATGGCAACAAGTGCGGGTTTTAAAAATCTAGTAAAAGGCTATTCTAAAAAGAACAAATTTGGTGTTCAATGTTGTGATGATTATAATTGAGTTCCTATTTAATATAAATGATGGCAGACATATTTGTTAACTTTAATGTGCAAATATTATAAGTATTATTTGAATGCTTTAATCAGTTTTTCTCACCTTTCTACTAGAACCATTGGCAACAGCTACCATCTCAACAACTGAACACCCTGATAAATAAAGCAAAGAAATTGCAACTCTTGTCTCCTCGTGGTCTGTGGCTCCAGTTTGAACATTTATCTCCAACAGCATGTATAAAATAGAGAGGTGTTACACACAGTACTTTAATCACCGAGTTATTTCAGTGATTGCATCTAAATAATTAAAGCCACAAAATGGAGACACGTTCGTATTATGATATAAGCTGCGTCTTATAAGTTGGGTTATATTTACAGTCTACTACTGTTCTCATTCAATGCCCCTAAAATAACATTTGAGATGCTTCCCCACCACATTTTCTATTTGATCAAACCATAATGCTTTCATCATTTCCAGGCCATCTTGTTTGCAATGTAACCTGTTAAGCGGGGGCTACGGGGCTTTTTTTTACAAAACTGTGTCTCAGGGCTTCTTAACATTTAACAAACTATGAATGTGTCCTACTCACTTAACGGGAAGAAATTCAGCTATCAGACAATACGAACCATTTTTGATGCATATATATAAGGCCTGTACATATTTTAGGCCAGCAGGGGGCAGGCTAAATGGTAAATGGACTGTAGTTATATAGGGCTTTATCCAGTCTTTAGACCTCTCAGAGCTCTTTACATATTACAAGTCATTCACCCATACACACCTCATTCATGCAGAGCAGCACCACTTTCTACACACACACACACACACACACACACACACACACACACACACACACACACACACACACACACACACACACACACACACACACACACACACACACACACACACACACACACACACACACACACACACACACACACGGGATCGAACCAACAGCCACAGCCACATACATTTAATTATGAAAGCAATTTACTATATATCCAACTTTTCTATTAAATTATAATCCAATATTTCTAATTTAGTGAGGCAGGCACGAGAACTCGGATTTACTTCTTTAGGCTGTAAACAGTTACATTAAAATAAATACTAATTAAGTGAAACTATTAAATAAATTACAATTTAAAGAAGAAGTAGTACTTAATTGAGGGGAAATTATACATTTTCTCTATTGTGTTATTTTGACAACCTAATGAGACAAACTTTAAAAAAGGTGCCGACTCACCTCGAAGGTGAGAAGAGGGACGACGATGGTCATCCAGCTGATCGCCATGGTGATGTGAGTCCGGCGTTGCTCGGCGATGATGTCGATGGAGCGGAGGAAGAGGACGGACCAGATGATGTAATAAAGGACGACGAGGCAGAGGAAGGACATCAGGATCCACAGCGGGACACACACCACCTGGAACACACACACACACACACACACACACACACACACACACACACACACACACACACACACACACACACACACACACACACCACACACACACACACACACACACACACACAAACACACACACACACACACACACACACACACACACACACACACACACACACACACACACACACACACACACACACACACACACACACACACACACACACACACACACACACACACACACACACAGATTATTAAGAAGCAAAAACAAGATCCCTAAAAGTACCGGTAAAGGACAAGTACCTCAATATTGTATTATAGTAAATGTTCTTGATTACATTCTACTTCCTCTGCAGATTGCGCCTCTCACTGTGAAGCCCAATGAACACTTGTGTACTTGAAGTGTGTGTTTGTTTATCTCACCAGCCAGGGCCAGGTGATGATCAGGTCCAGCCTCAGAGCGATGAAGATGAACTGGAGAATATTCACTGAACACAACACTTCCAGCTGAGGAGAGGAAGAAGAGACAAACATCAAGCACTGGAAGCATTTACAACACTGTCATTGTTCAAAATAAAGCATCTTGATTTAGTATGTTCTGCAGTAAATGGCGGCAGGTGAGCGAGGAAGCAGACAATAAACTGTCAGATGTTGTTTTGCCTGGAGAATTAAAAAGGGTTGTTGTTTATCTTAACTATTCAATATTAAAATGAATATAAATGTAAAATGTACAGTGGGAGTTTAGGTTTAGGTCTGTCTGTCTGTCTATATATCTATCTACCTACCTACCTATCTACCTATCCATCTACCTACCTATCTATCCATCTACCTACCTATCTATCTATCCATCTACCTACCTACCTACCTATCCATCTACCTACCTACCTACCTACCTACCTATCCATCTGCCTACCTATCTATCCATCTACCTACCTATCCATCTACCTACCTACCTACCTACCTATCTATCCATCTACCTACCTACCTATCCATCTACCTATCTATCCATCTACCTACCTATCTATCCATCTACCTACCTATCTACCTACCTATCCATCTACCTACCTATCCATCTACCTACCTATCCATCTACCTACCTATCTATCCATCTACCTACCTATCCATCTACCTATCCATCTACCTACCTACCCGCCTATCTATCTAATAAGCTGCTTCCTGTTGAAAATGAACATCCCAACTTGCACAAATAAGAACACATTTATACATATCTATTCAAAACATTCAAAAAGTATTTATGTATAACTCCAGTTGTTGATATATCTTTATCTGCACACTAATAGACAGGCGGTGTTCAGATCCACAGAGAACTCAATATTCCAATTACTTGTATATAGACTATTCTGCACTATTTCTATTATATTCTATTTTATTTACTTGCACTATTGTCTGTTTTATTGTGTTGCACTGTTGGAGGAGCCTGTGACCTAAGATTTACATCGACATAACTACACTGTAGCTAATGTACAAATGACAATAAAAGCCTTGAATCTTTAATATGCAGCCCCAGTTACATGTTCAATATGATTTCTTTTTGATTTCATTTTGTCCTCGTCACCTCGAGGGAGCGGTCGTGTCTGAAGCCCCAAACGCAGGCTGCCACAGAGACGGGCGAAACGAAGAAGAGCGGCATGAAGACGAGGAGCCAGAAGTAGTTTCCTCTGGCCACGCGGTCGCACACCAACACCTCGAACATCAGCAGCAGGACGTGCAGACCCACCGCGATCAGCATGGCTTTGAACTCCACACATGTCTCCCCTTCAGCCCTGAGGGAGGAGATAATAGGGTTAAAATTAAACAAAGATATGGAGGACATTTGGGGCTTTTTGGTGGTGTGAGAAACGTCAAAATCACCACGGTAAGGCCTAAAATAACTACTTTACAAGACACATATAACTAAATGAGACAATGTTGTTTTTAAACTATTCTGTATCTCTTTTCTGCATGGTTTTTATGAATCTGTTATTCCATTATGTGTATTTATTGTGTTCCTTTCTGTTGTCTTCTTATTAAGTGTTAATGATAATGTAAAGCACTTTGAATTGCCTCTGTATAAACGTACCTTACCTTAAAAGTACTTCATACTGACACTAATGATTCCTAAAATTACATTTAATGGTGCATACTTTCATGATTTAGAGAGCTAACCAGACAGACATATCGCACACGATGAAGCATAATATATAAAGAAGATATAAGTAAATAATCAACATCACAAGACAAGACGAAATGATGTGAGATTACAGATACTGTCTTTTTTATATGTTGCATTAGTTAGGGGACATTTTATGTGTTTGATTGCTAAAACAAGAAATGAACACCAGTAAGTTGCCAACTTTTTGGGCTGAATCCACAATATTGTCTGTACTGTAAATACAGATTCATATCATACATCCAGCTGTGTATTCTGTATATATTCCTGACTATTAGCATTACTAGCACTAGCATGACAGCGGCTATATATAGGTATTATATTAATACAAGCAGAGCCTACTGTAACAGCTGCAAATCGTACCATTGTCACCAAAATCTAATATACAGTAAAATAGAAAATTCATATAGAAATTGTAAGAATTCATTATGAACGGGATTTAGTGGTAAAGTCTTGTTTTTTCTGCACATATTTTATTAGTATTTTGTAATAGTATACTGTACATTGTTTTTTGGTATATGTATATTTCATGTAAATAACTTTCTACATGCCGTGTATGTATAATAGGTTTTTATTTTTGGGTGTTTTTCCTTACCATTTTTTGTCATCAACTGTTTATGTATGCACCATATACACCAAGGCAAATTCATCCTATGTGTACATTCTGATTCTGTTAGCATTTAGGTAACTTTAACAACTACCTTCCTAACTACTGGTGTTGACATGGAAAATAACTAGATAGCGATTGTGCAGGAGATGCTTGAGTAACTAAATCATTTCTTGTGGTTTTTTAGCAGCATGTGTAGCCTTAATGGGATTGAACCACAGTTGCCTTATTAATACCTCACTGCTTACAACTAATCCCCCAATGATGATGTAATGAGAGAGTGCCTACCTGTACTGGGGGTTGTGTGCCCAGACCCCAGTGCCCACAGAGGCCCCGATGATAACCAGCAGCTTCCACAGCCATATGGGGGTGAACACGGCCCAGTAGCTCCACTGGATGACTCCATCTAGCCTCAGGGAGAGCAGCACGGAGAACAGCAGCAGACACGAGTAGATCAGGAACTTACTGCAACACAGGGGAGAAGAAAACACGCTGATAAGGACACTAATGTACAAAGTAAAAGCCTATTTGTACCCTTAAGAGGTTTGGAGTTTTCACCACTTACAGGCATTGAAAGAAAACTCTTGGAAGGTTAATAAAGGTTTTTCCTGGGTGCAATACAACCTAGAAAGGGTGTGTGGAAAGTTTGGGTGGGTTGAACATAAATTCAGGAAGGTAGAGAAGCTTAAATAGGAAAAACTTGCAAAAATTAGAAGGATGGAATAACATAACAGACCAACTTGAAAGCTAGGATAAAGGAGACTGTTGATAGCCTGAATGCAAATAACACAAAAAGGAAAGTATTTTGCATTATGGAAATTCAAATGAGATCGAAAAGAGGCAACCTAGTAGGGTAAAATGTTTCACAACACAAACCCACTAAGATAGCCATACCACTGACCTTCCTAAAGTCTACCAAATATTGAGAAAAACCTGACTTAATTCACTGAAACCATTTCTTAAACATATTTCATTGGACTGCATTAGTATCCAACAATGGTACGATTATTATTTCGTGTATTTTGTATTATTTTTTACAACTCGTGGCTAGTTTCTGAGCAACCCTTATCAATACTTTATTTATTGTGAAGTTTTTCCCTGTGTTTTTCTATTTTGAACGTCTGGATTCGTTGCTCTTGAGGGCCTGTGAAGCTTAATGTGATACCAGAACTGCATGTGCTACTCTATTACCTAAGAATGGATGCTAAAAACATATGCGAGTAATTAAAATAATGCAATTATGCTGCAATTCAATACGAAGTGAAGATATCTTTGCCTAGGAAACCCCAGCTTTAGCTTAGCTAGCATGTTAGCTTGGCCTTGTTTAGCCCGATTTGTTTTTTTCGCTTTAGCTACTGTATTTACAACTACCTTATAACAAACATAGCTATTTGTTTATATAGCATACATATGTTTATACAGTTTAACACATATAAAACACACATCTTCGCCATCTTTTCAGCCAAGCAATGCTAGCTAACGTTAGCTCCACAGTTAGCTAAAGTGCTAAAGTTACCTGGGATTGAAGTCCTGAAAGAGTCCTCTTAAATTCATGGTGTAAAAAAGTCTGGTTGACTAGCAAACATTAGTTCCCCGTGTTGTTGTTGATAATTCACCGACTCATCTGTGTGCTAAACATGTTAATTTAGGCGGTAGTTGAGCTTTTCTGTTCAGTTTCATTACAGCTCTTTTGCTAGCCCGTGTTTTGTTTTTTTACCCCATCGGAAGTCACGTGACCGCGGACGAAGATAGCCGAGCTGCGTCCGAGTCTCCGAGTCTCCGAGAGTTGACGAATTAACCTTTATTTTATTTGTATTTATTTATTCAAGAACATATATGAACATCTTATAAGTTGAAGTCAGGGGTAGACATTAATTGATTTAAAAAAGCATACATAAAATAAATGAATACTTTTAAATCACGTGACCACTGACGGGATTTCAAGAACTCATCAGACCAAAAAGAAGAATAAATGACAAATGGTTCATCCATGTCAATTACAGTAATTATAAGAAAGTGTATATCAATTTTAAATCTCTAGTGTCTTCTTACAGGAAACATTGCATGTCAAATGTTGAATAAAACCTCCCTAACTTCTTTGTTGAGAAAACAATCATTTCTAATTAATTTGTTCATTAAGTGAAGCCCAGAAGAATCACACAACCACAACATACACAACTAGTTTTGCCTTTTTATTCATAATATGTGTAATAGTGCTCCTTTAATGAATTCATTCTAAACAAATATTCAAAATTAGGTTTCAAGTCAGCCCAACTTGACGTCAGAACAAGTGAATATCCAGTAAGTGTGGGTATGCTTTTGAAACTTATAAACTTCAGACTGTTCATTTGAAGCAATTAACATAACACTTACGTGGCATTGGAAATCCATGTGTGGGGAAAATACGTTGACTGGTTCATGAAGAAAATGGGTATTTTTTAGAAAGCTTGGTTTCAGTGAACTCTAAATAATCTGCCCACACACACAGACAGTCAGGGCTGAGGGCTGCCCTGCCAACTATGTGATGACTGGATTACTGCAACGCTCTGTACGTGAAACGTAAAACACAGGTATGGAAAGAAAGAGAACACTCTGAGACGCACAGGCTGCAGTGGAGAGACGCTGCGCTGCAGCTGATTGACAGGAACACAAACCACGAAATAAAAAAATAAAAATGTATTGGCTCCACTCCGCAGGGATCCCCCGATACTTTCTTACAGTTTCTCATCATGGGGGGGTCTCCTGTCCCCGGCACAAACACACTGACACACTGCCTGAGCAGGGGCGGATCTAGACAAATATTCATGGAGTGGCAAGAGGGTGGCAGGAGATTTTGAGGGGTGGCATCCCCTGGCAGAAGTATATGCTGATTTAATCGCAGTCATATCAATCAATGTTAACTTGGAAAGCCACAATATTAATAGTTTAACTCAATAACATAGGTGACATTATTGTGGCACATCAGTAAAGCCTTACATATAAATATAAGGTGGCAGACATAATTTAATTAATTTTAACTGAACAATAACTGAATGAGTTTGTTTCACTCTTAGACCAGCAGGGGTACCAAATCTATGAAGACTGCTGCAATAAGTACATTAATTAACTGTCTCATCGATGTTTGTCTGAATGAATATGATACTATTAACAATCATATTATTCCTATCAGTTGTCAATCACTGTTATGATTCACATATTCATTTATTATTGAATAAACTATATTTTTTGGAGGAGTTAATGATGAATGTTCCTCAAGATGCTTGCTCACCCTCCTTCAAATTTGAAAGACAAGTAATTACTATCATGTATCAAAATTCAAAAGATTCAAAGGAACAGTTCAGCGCCCCACAACTTTATTGCAAACAGTTACAACCTTGACTTAACTGCATCAGTTAGGGTTAAAAAACGTGTATTCAGCTAAAACATAAATTATCCAGTGGAAAGTCCTTACCTACTGGCCTAGTTAAATCAAAGTGGTTACTTTTGTTTGGCTGGGCAGTGTAGTTTTACGTCTTATTTGACTTTCTCAGGACTTAAAACTGTTTTTTGGGGGCAGACCCCCACAAAGAAAAATAATATATACACACATACAAGGTCATCATCTTAACAGTTTTTTATGCTCATCGAGTCATCCGTGAGCAAAGCATCAAGTTGGCATGCCTACAACAGCTGAATGGTAGTTCCACGATTACCATGTTGTTCAGCCAAACGCCTCACAAACTGATTAAGATCAACAGCTTTAGTGCGTTTTGATTCAATGCTAAGTACAGCCAAACTTGACAGTCTCTTCTCTGTCATTGTAGACCGCAAATACTTCATTCCTTCCGTCTGCTTGGGTCCGAATGCTTCTCGTTTTGCGGCGTCCCCCTGTTCAAATTAAATCGCCGCCAATCATATTTCCTCGCTCGCGCCAGGGCCGGGGGAGGGGCTACAAGGCTCGCGTCTTGTGCTGCATTCACTTGCACTCGGAGATTAGAGATTTTCTCTCATAAATGTCCGATGAGCCACAACTTTTCTTTCAAAACAAAGATGCCAACTGGGGTGGCAAGGCTATTTTTTCGGACCACTAATTTATTTATTTTGGTGACGATCCGACCTCCATGCTGCTACGGTTCAAACTGCATCCACCAAACAATATGATTTATCTCGACCTCCCCAAGAGAACCAAAATCTGACACGAAATGTCTTTTTTAGCTGTTCTGTCGTCATTTCCTGCGATCTTCTTAATGCAGTCAGTCAAAATGAATATTAATACGGGGCGTTTCTTTGACTATTTATAGGCAAATATGGGCGTACGTGAAGCCCGCAAAAACTGCGCCGCATTTCGAGTTGACTGTGATTTATAAAGGGAAACCGGCGTAGGACGTGCGTGCGGCACGTTCTACGCCGGTAAGCAGTGTTTTATAAATCGGAAATTGTCTGTGCGTATTTATTTGCTTTGTCCTATAAGCAACCTTCCCACGTGAATCCTACGCAAGGCTTTATAAATGAGTCCCCAGGCCTCAATTAGACGCCTGCAGCTAGTCAGACGCCTGCAGCTAGTCCAGAATGGAGCTGCGCGTCTTCTGACTGGACACAAAAAGCGTGACCACATCACCCCACTGGCTTCCAATTCGGTTCCGAATTGATTTTAAACTCCTTTTATTTGTTTTCAAAGCCCTAAATGGGCTGGCTCCGGCTATAGCCCAACTCCTCCATCGACACACCCCTGCCAGAGCTTTAAGGTTGGCTGACCAGCTGTTGCTGATAGTGCCCAATACCAGGCTAAAAACCCGAGGGGACCAAGCCTTCGCAGCTGCCAGCCCAGCCCCCGTTGACAATTCACGTGGGCTGGGCTGGATGAGATTCCCGGAATGATTTTGAGTCCCAGTCCGCCCCCTGCCTCCACGTGAGGTCGGCCCAGACCCTAGGGGTTTTTAAATCCTCACTGAAGACTCACTTCTTCTCTCTGGCCTTCTAGTCAGAGCGGATTACGACTCCTGACATTTCCCTGTGTTTTGTTCTTTATATTTGCTGGTGGAAATTATTGTCTTCTGTTGCTATAGTAACGTGTTTTTATTACATGTACAGCTCTTTGGCTCGACCCAAATCGTTTTTAAATGTGTTATATAAATAAAACCTGATTTGATTTGATTTGTTATTGAGAAAACAATCCTTTCTAATTAATTTGTTCATTAAGTGAAGCCCAGAAGAATCAGACAACCACATCATACTGTTGATAGTTCTGCTGTGTAAATGGTCGTGTCAGACCTGACCTTTACCTCACCTACCTCTATTAAGCTTACCATTGATAAAAAGATGCTAAATTGGCTGTGAATGGAAAGGATGTATGTTTCCTTCTTTGTTGTTTCAGGCATATGAAACCAGGCATGTGAAACTAGATAGAACATTCTGAATTGTTGACCTATACACACTAAACATTCTAGATGGTGCATTAAAAGCGTAAAAGTTCCAGCTACCATTCAGAGAAGGCGCTTGTGGTTTTTGCACCTTGAGAGCGGTCACAGCGGGTATGAAGACAATGAGGCACAGGACGCAGGCGACCTAACAGATGTGAATCAACTTCCTGAGCCAGCGAATCGTAGCTGCCAATATTTGTCTCTGTTAATACATGAAGTTTCTGTTAATGAATTAAAGAATAAAGTTTGCATATTTGAAATAGAAATGTTTAAAGAAAAGAACTTGAGACTAAAACATGACATTGACAATGTGTTCTGCTTTCATGAAAAATGTTCATATTCCCTCTCTTTAAAATGACATATCAGTACTATAAGTTTGTATTTGTTTAATTTTTAAAACCTTACATTTTTAATGTTGAATAATTAAAAGTTGAACAGTTGTGACCTCCTTCTGACTGAAAGAGAGAAAGGGGAAGACCACCTGATGCAGAGAGGGAGGAGGAAGAAGACTATAAAGAAGGATGGAGAAGAAGAAACGAGGCTTTTTTTCAAGCCCTGGGCCCTGGGCCTGGGCTTGGGCTCTTTTAGACGGCTTTAGGAGATTTTTGACTTGTGAACCTGTTGCTATTGTATTTTGACTTGGTGTCTTTATTATTTTTTAAGGATTCTTTTTAATCCTCAATTTTTGTTAAAACCTTAATAAAACCGGTTTGTACTTTGTACACTTCGACCCAAACTCCTGGTCTCTCTCTCGTGGTATCTGAAGGTATCTGCTTGGTCTTAGAGTGAGGTAAGAATACCCTTCCTTGGAAAAGGCTGACATTAGTTGATAATTTGGATTTAAATTGTTTAAGGGGAATAGAAACTCTGCTAAGGTTAAACTATAGTTTCACATTGGTTACTGGTTTTGATGAATGTTGAAATATGACATGCTCTGCTGATGTGGTGATGTCACTGCTGTGACATTAATGTTTGACTCTGGCTGTGTTTGATATTACATTTGCATTGTTTTGATTGATATATTTGGGGATCAAGAGAGGGTGGGGTTAGGGACTGTGGGTTCTGCAGCTGCCCTAATTACCAGGGAGTCTCCCATTAACAGAGGGATTCTCCTCCAGGGGCAGTTTGATACTGCTCTGGGGTTCTACCAGCCCACCAACACCTACTACACCATACACACCGTTTTGCTATCCTGGCGGTCGGGCATCTGACGCTTTAGTGCCTGAAATAAATGATACGACGGCCCCCCTAAGCAGATTACGTTGATCTTGCGTGTAGATTCTGGGGGGTTTTGAAGTCCTAAAAAGATTGGACGGCCGTTCACCGGAGCCTTATCAGCACCGGAGTTCGGTATCGGAGACGGCCTAGGTATTAACATTGGTTGTATCGAAGCTAGATTCCTTTTCAATGCACAACTAGTTTTGCCTTTTTATTCATAATATGTATAATAGAGCTGCTTTGATGATTTCATTCTTGGTAAAAAAATTAAAAATGAGGTTTCGAGTCAGCCCAACTTCACGTCAGAACAAGTGGGTGTGGGCTTTTATGTTTTTGTGCCAATGGAAATACGTGTGTGGGGAAAACACTAGTCTGCAGGTGCTTTATAGAATAAGATGAACTGGTTTATCAAGAAAAATGGGTCGTTATAGGAAAAGCAAAAAGCTGTTTCCGTCAACTCTAAATAACACATTCACACAGGCGGTGCTTAATCTGCTATTGTTATAAGAAAATGACTCAGTCTGCGTCATGGATCATCACATGCTAACATATGGAAACATGAAGACTAAAATACTGCAAGTAAAACGAGCATGTGGAGTCAGACTTTATTTCCATGACTGATGAACAGCTGATGTTCTCTTTTTAGGCAGCAGACAAGCTGATGATTAGGTGATAGTATGAATTAAGGATGAAGGTTACAGCAACAAACAGCTGGTGTTTATGTATGAATCTTCTACCAAAAGCTCACAGATGACAGAGGCCATGGAGTAAATGACTGTTTTATAATAAACACATACATAAATACGATAAGGAGGGTTAGATTTACTGTCAGCTTAAATGACCTATCCCTTGTTGAGTAAACACTGAACTCCCGCACAGATATTACCAACAGCAAACATGATGCAAACACACTGTAAGAAATTGAAATGTAGTTTTTATTTGGCAACTATTATGTGTCCACAAAGGTTATACTTCACTTCAAATGTCGTAACAAATGAACTCGTTTTGAAACAATCTCAAGTAACATTGGATAAAGTCTTGGATAACGATTGAAAACAGTAACAGAATAACTTAAATACATCCAAAAATAACTTAAAAGATGAACAATACATCGTTAAACAGCGTGAACAGGTAACGTTTAACGCTATGCTGAGATATTTTAACCTTTAAGATCACAGAAGGCACAATGCTCACTCAATAAGTCCTGCTTTATTGGAACATTACAAATCAGGAAGGATTAGAAAATGTATAACAAAAAAAAAAAAAAATGATAAGCTGCCATACCTTCACGCTAATCACACATTGAACATGTATTCAATACTTAAATAACTGAAAAAAATCAAGGGAAATTAGAGGAGTCATGAACAAGTACTTACTGAAGTATTTAGGCACTTTAAGAGAGCATCAAACACCAATGCAGAGTTCAAATGGACCTTTCTGCGTAGTTCCTGCTGAAGGCGCATGATAAAGCTTCTTGGAAATACCCAGATTGCTTGAAATGATCACCTTTATCATGTTGTATAAAAACTTTCCACATCAGGGTCAAATTGAATTCAACTATATCCTTCTGCAGGCCAGTGTGTCTCTCTGTAGTGGGAGAGGTTCATTTCCATAGTGCGTATTATCATTTCTGTGAAGCAAAATCTACCAATGTACACAAGATATGAGCTTCAGTGCAAATGAATAATAAATAAGTATTCAACTGTCTCCTTTTCACATACAGGAAGAAAGTATGTTCTTTCTAGCAGAGAATACGTATCAATTAAATGATAACTGATTTATACTCAAGTATTAAATTAGATCACGTTACGTACTTCTGGTTTTCGACATTTTTTGACACCCAGTGTTAAAAATACCATTAACAGGAACACCGAAAGGCAGCTGAAAACCACGACTGGGATCACATTGCTGCGACTGGACACACCTGACAAGAAGAAGAAGAAACAAAGACATATGATTAGAGCTGATCTAATTGATATACAGAGAGAGACTCACAGCAGAAAAGAGACTAAGAGGTTGGCTATTTAAGACATGTGATGGATCCTATTTTTGGAGCGTTGACTTCAGAGAAAGGAAGCGGGTGAACGATCTGATGTCTGATAAACGTAAGGTTTATCTATAGTCTGGCTAAAGAGAACCAGAAAGTCACATTGCATGCCACCACGTGTTCTTCCGTACTCCTATTTGCAAATTAAGCAAATCTGCCTCTATTCAAAACATGGTCAAACACAGAGGCGCTGCACAACTAAAGTTCAACATGGACGTCCCATCTGTTACTATCTGCCCTATTCCTAATGTGAAAAGGACATTCTAATGTCAAAATATGCATTCATTCTTAGGTTTGATTGTAAATCAGGTTTCTATGAATAGATTAGCTCCAAAAAACAACTTTCTGTCACCTTTATCGGCCGTTTCTTCCTTAGGATCAGGAGTTTGGAGATTTCTGGGTTGCAGTGGCGTCTCTGTTGTCGGGGAGTTTTGCTCTGGAAAAAAAGAGTTGTAATGACTTATAACACAATATTTAAAGGAAACTATAGAGGGGTGAAATAATTAGTCCTTAAACCTGGAAGTTAGTTAGCATGTTAGCACTTTCAAGTCCCTAGTCTTGAAGTCAATGTTTTTTTTAATGTGGTTTTGGTTAGAGGCCTGAAATAAGATCTGTGGTTAACACAAGCTGCGAAATTAGATGACTAAACGTCATCACGACCAACATTAGCCGCCTTTAGCTTAGCGGTGGTGACGTGAAGTCATGTGACCATGCTGTAGTTCCTTTATAGCCTAACATTGGCCGCCTTTAGCTTAGCGGTGGTGACGTGAAGTCATGTGACCGTGCTGTAGTTCCTTTATAGCCCTATAGCCACCTTTAGCTTAGCGGTGGTGACGTGAAGTCATGTGACCGTGCTGTAGTTCCTTTATAGCTCAACATTAGCCTCCTTTAGCTTAGCGGTGGTGACGTGAAGTCATGTGACCGTGCTGTAGTTCCTTTATAGCCCAACATTAGCCACCTTTAGCTTAGCGGTGGTGACGTGAAGTCATGTGTCCGTGCTGTAGTTCCTTTATAGCCCAACATTAGCCTCCTTTAGCTTAGCGGTGGTGACGTGAAGTCATGTGTCCGTGCTGTAGTTCCTTTATAGCCTAACATTAGCCTCCTTTAGCTTAGCGGTGGTGACGTGAAGTCATGTGTCCGTGCTGTAGTTCCTTTATAGCCTAACGATAGCTTTTTCCTTCTGAAGACTGCATTTACGCTAAATGTATCATAAATGTGTGTTTGCCACAGATCTTAATTTCTGCAATATTCCAAAATCCAATGGAAAAAACCCATTGGCTTTTTTCAAGGGAGCCCTCACTATGCCAACTTCAAAAATACGGCATCACTGCACCTGATCTATAGTTGTTTCATACTGTATGGGGCAACGTAAACCGTTGACATGAAGATACTTGAGTTAGTGATCTTGTTTTATATTATATTGTGACACTTTCTAAATTTGCAAAATGTTGATAAAATAAAACATGTTAACGTTTAACTCACCAACAACGAGAATAACGATTGCAGACTGTTTTTGGCCCCCTAACTTCGGGATGAAGCATCCGAATCTCCCCTTGTCTTCAAGCGTCACGTTGTAGATCTTGAGGGATATGTCTCCTTTCCCCAGGCCCTCTGTGGACAGCAGCGTCCGCCCCACGTACGACGAGATCTTTATATCTGTGACTTCCCTTCTGTCGCGATAAAGATGAACGTAATCCACTCTGCTCTGGCGGTCGTTGGGGTCAGGCTTCAGGTCGGGCCTCGACCACTCAACGGTCAGTCCTGACACATTTATCGGAGGCTCCACGTGGCACGGGAGGATGATGTCATCACCTGGAGCAGCTCTGATTGGCTGAAGGGAACCGATCACCTGAGGCTGACCTGAGAAATGGAGGATAAAGTTGAAAAACCTATGGGAAAGATGAGGAGGAGGAGGAGGAGGAGGTGGTGGCACGGAAAATTGTTCTGCTTATTGAAAGCTAAAATACTTGCAGGATTTTGGCTGTTTTCAGTTTGTATCTTTAAGGTTAGATTACATTAATACATGTTTTGTAGGATATTACATTATAACAGTTGATGGGAAAATACTGAATGTGCTATTTCAAGGACACAGAAGTGTGCGTGATAACAAAGGTCCAAATATATGACAGTGTGTTTGACAGGCCCTCCTAGAAGGTAAACATGCCACGCTGTCACAGGCACATCATAATTATGGGATGATGTTTAATCAGATGTTTTGCCTCTAGGGAGATAGGCTTATGACAAGCATGTGTCACGATCTGTCTGTTTTATTTTGTATCGTCAAGATCTGTCTTTGTTTTCCCGTTTTATTCTGAAAGGTGTGCACCCCCCTAGTTATGTCTGTTCTTACTTCCTGTCTCGGTGTTTCCCTCCTGTTTGATTGGCTGACTGTGTTCACCTGTGTTTTTCCTCCCTCCCTACCTGTGTCTTGGTGATCACTCTTGCTGGTATTTAAGTTCTATTTGTCTTTCAGTTGTTGTGAGATCCTTGTCGAATTTTAATGTGTTTACTAGGGAGAGAGTTCTGCTCTGTATGTTAAGACTCCTAGCCTTGAAATAAAGGTATTTTCTGTTAAACCTGTTATCTGTCCTGCATTTGGGTCCTGCCTGCTTTGCTCACCTGACAGAATGATCATTTGTGACATGGGCCTCAGTTATTTTGAACAAAGTACTGTATAGAATACTGCTTTGATCCAGTATTCCTCCATCTTGTGACTGTGTAACTCCCTCTCTTGTATATCAGCATGTGAAGGACACTGTTCAGGAACTAGTTGATGCTCTGTATGTGATGACTACTTCCATTCTTGCAAAAAAGAAATACCTTAATCCTGATTATTATTGAAGCTCAAGCCGGTGTCGAGGGGGATTTTTCTAACAACAGTGCTAAACAGCGGGCTTCACAAGAGCCCATTGTTCTCCCCCATCCCCCATCTCCAAATATTTCATAATTCTGTCTGTCTGTCTGTCTGTCTGTCTGTCTGTCTGTCTGTCTGTCTGTCTGTCTGTCTGACAACTCCCATGACAAGCAGAAACTCCAGCATGTGATGTTTTGTGTAAACTCAGTTTTAAATGAACTAGATCGACCTCATTCTCTTTGAAACTTAAAAAAAATATCAGCAACGGCATGGGAGAAGTTGGTTCTACTGTTAAACAATAACACTATTCACTATTCAAACGGGAAATGAATGTCATCAAGTATAAATCGAAATAGAAAAGTCCCCTGTGTAGCCAAGTATAAAACTCCCTTTAACAATTTCATCAAAACAACCTTTTATAAGATAAGAAGAGTGCGTCATATAGTTATATATAACATTACATTTAAAACCTATATCCTGTGAGATTGAGAGAGATAAATACACCTCGTGAATTTATGTTTAAAGCACATTACTGTAAACGTTATACACATGCCCTTTTGTTTTACTTCAGTTTATTTAAATATAATATAAAAGTACATGGGAAAAACATCTTCTTTAACGTTCCTCTTTGGATATAAAACACAAAGCACCAAATGTCTAAATAAACAGACTGAACACTGAACAGATATGATAGTGACATCGTTTACTAAGTGGTGGAAAGTACCTAGGAAATGTACTCAAGTACAATTTTGAGGTACTTGTACTTTACTTGAGTATTTCCATTTTATGCTACTTTGTACTTCTACTCCACTACAGTTCAGAGGTACATGGTGTACTTTTACTCCACTACATGTATTTAATACCTTTAGTAGAAGTACTCAGATCTTGTACTTGAGTAAAAGTAGAAGTACCAGAGTGTAGGAATACTCTGTTACAGTAAAAGTCCTGCATTCAAAATGTAAAAGTAGAAAAGTATTGGCATCAAAATATATAATAGTGAAAGTAGCGACAGTAAAAGTAGTCATTGTGCAGATTGGTCCATTTCAGAATAATATATATGATATGTTTTATAATGATTGATCATGAAAGTGTTCTCAAAGCTGGTAAAGGTGCAGCTAGTTTGAATGACTGTGTATACTGCAGGGTAGCTTGTGAATTTACTCCAGGTGGAACTAAAGTCTGATTTAACACTTGATTATATTTCACATCATTCATCCACATCTGTGAAGTAACTAAAGGATTAAATACATGTAGTGGAGTAAAAGTACAAAGTAGCATAAAATGGAAATACTCAAGTAAGTACAAATATCTCAAAATTGTAAGTACAGTACCTGAGTAAATGTATTTACTTTGCACCTCTGTATTTAAGTAACTATACCATAAGGATTTTTTATTATTTCACAGTTACAGCTTCTTAAATGTGAAGATTTAAAATAGTTTTTTTTGTTGTTGTTGCAATGACTACTTTAACCCTTTAACTACATTTTCATAATCGTAGGCTACTTAGATACTTTTGCTTAAGGAACATTCTCGATGCAGTATTTCTACTTGAAATTGATTATTTATTTTTGTTTTACAGTGTATAAATTAGTGCTTTTAATCAACAAAGAATCGGAATACTTCCACCATCGTTTACATTACTGAAGAAGATAACATAGATTACTAAAATGTAATGTATCTTTAAAGACGAATATCGCTTACTTTCATGACTATAGGAACACATTGTTGATCTTACCAGCAGCAGGTGATGAAAAAAGCAAAATGACGAAGATAAAGCGTAACTTTACAGGCGAGGGTGAAACACTGTAAAATAGCCCATCACAGTCCATAATAATGTGTGTAATAATCCTGCAGACAGACAGAAAACAAACGACAGACTTTACTGGCAGAGCCTTTTAAACAAAGACCAGAAAAAAAACCGGGTATTTTCCCTCCTCGTGATGGCAACGCCCACTTCAGTTAAAACCGTTGAGTCTCATCACCACTATTCGCTGTCATTTGACTGGCAGTCAATTCAGATGCTGACGTGTCGCAAATCATATCCAAAAATGAATAATACCGCGCCTTTTCTTACCTACAAGGAGCCCAATTAAGATTGTCAGGCAGGCAAAAAATTCAACAATGTAATTTTGATTAATATCAGAGGTGGGAGAAATAGTCAGATCTTGTACTTGACAACAACACTGTGCGCTATCATCAGTGAGTATATTTGCATTTATTATTCAGACTAATGTCTGTGTGCATTTTTGTTAATGAGAACCTTTAACTTCAGCATTTTATTTTTCCTTTTGTCAGGTCTTGTCTTTTAACTGCAAACCATACCTGCAATGGATACAAATATAAACCTGAAACTGAAATAACTTTAAAAAACTTCTCATCAATTATTTTCTGTGATTTTTTGTTAATTTTATTTTCTGGGTGTTTTAAAAGTGTCCTGTTTGTGTGTGAAAGCAAAGGTGCTATATGAATAAGCATTTTTTATTATATTATTGTGAGAGTTTTATTGAATCTACATTGTGTTCCTATTTTATGAGCAGTATAGCCGATACAAAAATAAAACACCATCTGTCATGCTAGAATTTATGTTTTTACAGCACTTCCGAAAACTTTAACTTACAATATATAACTCAGATAGACTAGCCCTGCAACAAAAGGACAGCAAAACCATCAACACCTCCTCCGTTATTGTCAGTCTTGTTCAAACGGCTGCAGGAGCTTATCTTTAAAGTCAAATTATATTTGCCTTTTTCAAATTAAATGGCACTTTACAAGCAGTATACAGATCTGTGTTGGCCAAAATAAAAATAAATTATATCGCTTTCAAAGTGAATTTGTGGTCTATTTTTGGAGAGGACAATGGGCATTAACACCTCGTAACACCTGCGCTTCCCACCAGGAAGTATCTCAGTATCAGTTTAATGTTTAAACAACCTAACAGGTTCCTCTTTTTTTTTTGCTAAGGATTTACTCCTTTTAAATGTTGTTCTGCTGAACCATAACTGTTCAGCAGAACCTGTTTACGTAAAGCATCTGGAGTGTTCATTTAAAAGCAGGTAGATTGAAAGTGAATTTACATTTTCTATACTGAGAGTTAGAAGGCAAGATGTGAATCTATAACCAGCCATGAAAGTGGTATCAAGCAAAAAAACTTCCCCTAACTTTTCTTTCTTAAAGCTCTCACATTCATCCAGATGTTGCTGATGTTACAGTACCATGTCCTGTCTTGGACATCACCAAATCAATGCCAACCTGACAAATAAAAAGTCCCTGGCTCTTTCTCTGTCATGTGACACGAATTAATTCAGTAGTAGATATTATTCTGGCATCGATACCAAGGAAATGCTGTGGGGGAAAAAACCCCAAAACCTTGTGCCCTATCAGGAAGCTTTTTCTCTCACCTGATTGGTTGGACATTTTTGGAAAAAAACGTAAATTTCCCCTGAATAGTGCAGTTTCCTTTTTCAGTACAGCCTGCCTGTTCATGTGAGTGTGTGTACCTCCCCTTATCGTTATATGTCATACTTAGACAGGCTGGGAGTGACATCTGTGGTATCAACACATCTTTATTCCAAATATAAACCAAATGGTAACCTCTTCTCATAAAAGATGACTGACAGACGGATCATTTAATACAAATGCCAAGAATAGAGGACAACTACTTTTAATTTATTAAATAAAAACAAGCCAGCAAACATGCAACTGCATCTAAACACTGGAAGAAATGACAGGAATGGATGTTTGGCATCTTGACTTCTATATATTTCTTAATAAAATGCTCAACTAAGATGCTTGTAAAGATGTGAAAGCTGAGGTTATTTCTAGAGACTGGTGGTCGGTTTTTTTCACCTTTATTCTGATCATGTAATAAATTCACTGGCTCTAAACTCTTTCCATGTGCAGGCTTTCGCCCAGTGTTTTTCTTTAATAATGAAACATATGTGCACTTCTTTGGATGCAAGGAAAGTTTATTTTGCATAGTTGTGTTCCAACAAATTCAAAATGCGAACAGAAAGCATGCAACATAACATACATTCAAAATCACATTGAGGAGAGGCTAAATAAAGTTCTGATTGGTCAATTCAGAACATGTGACACGTTGTTAATCCAGTAGAACAGACCGCTGTCAAGGACTGTCACGACAGTTGCTAAGGAGGATCAAGAAAGAGAAAGGAAAAGAGGTTAAAATAAAAATAAATCTTAATAATGAAAATGATTCCACACAAATCATTTTTTTTTGCAAATTATTTGGCAGCAAATATTGAATTTACATTAAATTAAAGGAACAATAAATATGCTTGCCATGTTGTTTTTTTGGTGGTATTTGGTTGTCAACCTATTTTTGTTTGTGAAATGTTGAAGTGGTCCTACTGACTGTATCTTTATTTTTTCTGTTTTTGTTTTGTTGTTGTCTGAGATGGGAATGTCATCTCCTATATGTTATTGTTATGTCCATGTTTGTGTCTTTAGCCTGTACAAAAAAAATAAAATCATTTGGCGGCCCACTTGCAATGCCTTCGCGGACAGGTTGGGAACCGCTGGATTAGATAGTACAACAAAAGCATACCTGGGGTTCTATTTTCCAATCTTCCTTCTCAGGTCTTTTGCTGTTTGTCCCGATGTACTTGGAAGCAGAAAACACTGGGATCTTGTTTTTCGTGTCGTAGAGCGTCACATAACGTCTAATGCCACCGAAAGTCTGGCAAATGGGTTATCTGTTCTGGTCCTGGATCTTCCCTCCCTCTAGGATTCCTGGGACATTTGGTGGAGTTTCGTTAAGGACAAACCCTGCACATTCTGACATTGAACCCACCACTTCGGATCCAGTGGGAACGATGGATAGGAGGAGGAGGAGGAGAGCAGCGAGGGGCGGGATGCTCCACTTCTTCAGACATGCCATCGCCAAACACTAGGTCAAAAGACAGAACAAAACGAATGGTAAAACATTACATGACTGTAGATTCACAAGTGGACTGTTGCACTTCAACTTCTTAAAGAGGCCCTACAATGATTATTTGCCATACATTCTTTATCAGATTGGTACTGTTTGACTCAGTCCAAGTTAGACTTCGACCACAAGTACTATGAAGTACTTTTACCGTGTATTTTTTGAGTAATCCTCTGTCAAAATCCCCTCCTGAGTACAATAATGCATGTTTTCTGCTATCTTTGATGAGAGATAAAATGACAAATTATTGGTTTTGGCTAGACTAGTTTGACTGAAATGTTCAATATAATCTGATGACTAAAATACTAAAATGTCAACAGTTTTCATTGACAAAAAGTAGACTAAAATCGTTAGTTTTCTTTGACTAAAATAATACTAAAATGCTCAGACTTTTAGGAGACTAAAACTTGACTAAAATAGTTACTGTTTTCTTTGACTTAAATAAGACTAAAATGCTCAGACTTTTAGTCGACTAAAATTGATTAAATAAAAACAGGATGAAGGTGACTAAATATGACTAAAACTAACAAGGACATTTGACACAGGACCAAGACTAAGACTAAATAAAAAAATTGCTGACCCAATTAACACTGGTACTGTCTATAGTAGGTGAGTAGACCAAGCATTTTCCTGAGCTGACCAACGTTCTGTGGTCTGATGTCTTTCAGTTCTCTAACAGCTTCAAAATCAGCTGGATCAACTCTGCTGCCCTCTGAAGAGACTATCCTGCCTAAATAACGGACCTCCTGCTTAAAAAGATCACACTTACTTGGCTTGAGTGTGATGCCATTCTCTCTGAGGCACTGCAACACTCTTCAGGTGTTGTTGAAATGACTGTCAAAGTTTTTACTGAAGACTAGTGTATCATCCAGATAGGGAATGCAAATGTTGTACCTGGTGATAAGCTTTCCCTTGGTCTAGGAGCGAGAACCAGGAATTACCATCTAAGCTGTCCATGATGTCGTGGACACGAGGGATAGGCTGGTTGTCTGAATGAGTCTTCTTGTTCAGGTCTCTGTAGTCTATACACAACCTCAGGGTGCTGTCTTTTTTTCTTACACACACGACAGATGAAGAATATGAAGAGGTTGACCTCCTGACCCAGCCCTGTGCGATTAGATCATGGATGTAGGTCTTCATCGGTCGTGGCACTGACGTGTATGTGCGTTTGAGAGGTTTAGAGTCTTTGAGAGAGATGTTCATTTGCAATCTTTCAAACAACCAATATCATTGTCTGATGTTGAAAAGGAATGACGCTCTTCCCTTAGCATCTGTCTGACTACTTTTCTCTGCTCTTCATTCAGGTGACCTAAATCAACTGGTGGATCCCATTGCTCATGACCATTACATGGGGTTTGAATACAGGTGTGATTCACTGTGAGTGGTGTTGTAGTTTTGGCAGTCAAACATCTGGGCAGGTAACACTGTCATAATAGTCTGTACTGAGCCAACTTAAGTGTGCCCAAAACAATGTCATGGTCAGTTGGGTTAGAAACATCAATGATTATGACTGGAAAAAACAATTTCTTGACTTTGACTAGTGTGTCAAATATCTCAAGTCCATACGGCCACTGGGGGTTGAGATTGGGCTGAAATAACATAGTCATGTCATCTTTAAAGGGCTGGGAAGCTAAAAGACAATCAATCTGAATGCTGCTGTGCTTTGGTACTGCAATATTCTCTTTCTTAGTTTTTACTGCATACTCATCTGTCTGCTCTGCGCTAACAGCCTGTATAAAAGCTCCCACCTTGTTTCTTTTGAGATTTGGGAAGGCTTTCTTCACTGTATTGTACCGTTTAGTCTTTTCAGTCTTTTCGAGGATGTGCTCAATAACATTGAAACCAATGATGGGACCGGACAGGTTATTATTATTAATACTGGAATTATCAGTTCTTTTTTTTTGTCAGCTTCAGAGGCTAGCTGGAAGGTTGTCTCAACCCATCATAAGGCATCTCTGTCCCATTTGCTGCGGTCAATTTCAGATCATCAGGTGAGTCCAGGATTTCCGAAACATCTCTCAGATTGAAACCTGAGAGCCTGTTTCCCATAAAGCTTGGAGTTGGTGGCCATCCAGATAACATTCAACAAAACACTGCTTGCAAACTAGGGAGGTGACTTTGTGGGGTTTGTGAACTTTGGTGAGGGGTGACAAATAATGAGCATTTTTCTCTTTGCAGGGATGCCTTTCACTTTTTTTCAAACCATTGCATTTTCTCTTGTGTTCATTCCAATGTTGTTTTTGACATGCTTTTGAACAGTATACAGTGTTTTTACAAGATAAACATTGTTGCAGCTTGTTTGAATCTTCACTATCACAGTTTTCACATTTCTGAGACTTGTTGCTGTTTATGGTTAACACTTGTCTCGCAGGAATAACCATTAACGGTTTAAAGGGGCCTCTCCGGTCGGACTCCTCTGATTTTACATCCAGCTTGAAAGTGTTCCCCATTTCCACATCAGAAACAGTGTGTGCAATGTTCATCTGCTCCTGTCTGCTGGCACACAAAACATCTCCTTGGAGCATAAGAAGAGCGGTTGGTGTATGGATGAGGTGCATACTGGGGCTGTCTTGGAGCAGGTGCTTGGGGCTGGCTGTAGTTGCTGTGGTTACCATAGTATTGCTGCTGGGAAACAGGTGGCTGTGGTCCCTATCTGGCCTCCTACCTGAGGGTTGGGAATAGAGCTGTGGCTGAAACATAGGTTGCTGCAATGTCTCTTTAATCTGAGCTATCTCTGCACTGAGACCTTTAAGAGCAGCAACACCGGTCTTAAGATCTGATAACTCTGTTAGTAGTTCAGGGGGTACGCTTGCTTTGACCTCCTTCACAGGATACTTTGCAGGCAGCTTATCTTCTGGCTGGACTATACTAACACTAGCTGGCTGTGGGGCACTAAACTTTTCTTGTTTTTTCTTTCTGTATCTTTAGCACAGGCCATGTTTAGCCTCTCTAGCAAAAGCTCATCTGATGTGTCAGTGTAGCAGAAGGGGCTGCAGGTCTATCCTGATACCGTCATTCTGGAGACCAGTAAGTACACTGTGTAAACACATGCGCTGCAGATAAGCTCATGGCTTTTATGGGGTTTTAGTATGAATCAAGGATAAAGGTTACTGTAACAAACAACTGGTGTTTATGTATGATCTGCTACCAGCTCACAGATGACAAAGGGCATGGAGTAAAAAGGCATGACTGTTTTACATTAAACACATACATATACTATAGGGAGAGTTAGATTTACTGTCAACTTAAATGATCTTACCCTAGTCCTAAAAATAACTTAAAAGATGAACAACACATCGTTAAACAGCGTGAACAGGTAACGTTTAACGCTATGCCGATTATTTTTACACACAGAGCAAAACACTGCACACAGAAAGAACTTGTACAAAATAATGTAAAGTGCAGAAAAAGAGATATTTTAACCTTTAAGATCACAGAAGGGACAATGCTCACTCAATAAGTCCTGCTTTATTGGAAGATTACAAATCAGGAATGATTAGAAAATGTATAACATCAAAATAAATAAATGATAAGCTGCCATATCTTCACGCTACTCACACATTGAACATGTATTCAATACTTAAATAACAACTGAAACAAATCAAGGGAAATTAAAGGAGTCATGAACAAGTACTTACTGAAGTATTTTGGCACTTTAAGAGAGCATCAAACACCAATGCAGAGTTCAAATGGACCTTTCTGCGTAGTTCCTGCTGAAGGCGCATGATAAAGCTTCTTGGAAATACCCAGATTGCTTGAAATGATCACCTTTATCATGTTGTATAAAAACTTTCCACATCAGGGTCAAATTGAATTCAACTATATCCTTCTGCAGGCCAGTGTGTCTCTCTGTAGTGGGAGAGGTTCATTTCCATAGTGCGTATTATCATTTCTGTGAAGCAAAATCTACCAATGTACACAAGATATGAGCTTCAGTGCAAATGAATAATAAATAAGTATTCAACTGTCTCCTTTTCACATACAGGAAGAAAGTTTGTTTTTTCTAGCAGAGAATACTTATCAATTAAATGATAACTGATTTATACTCAAGTATTAAATTAGATCACGTTGAGTACTTCTGGTTTTCGACATTTATTTACAGCCACTGTTTAAAATCCCATTAACAGGAACACGGAAAGGCAGCTGAAAACCACGACTGGGATCACATTGCTGCGACTGGACACACCTGACAAGAAGAAGAAGAAAACAAAGAAATATGATTAGAGCTGATCTACGGAGCCCCCTAGGGGACATGGAGAAGAAAAAAATTAATTATTTGAAAAAAAAAAAGGTTTTGCGAGATCTCGCGAAACCTTTGCGAGATCTCGCAATACTTTTGCGAGATCTCGCAAAACCCCGTTGCAGTTTGTAGACGGCCCCTAAGCACTCCTCTCCCTCCTCCAGCTGCAGATTGTGACCAATTCTTTAAGTTTAGCTATGCGTGCGTATCGAACTGTTCTGATAAAAACGACTCTGTAGCTCGTTGTCTACCTTGCTATGATTGTAAAGTCATGTTGTTTGTATTTTTACAACATTATGTTCATGAGTTATTGATCCGCGAAATTCGAAACTGTCAATAACTCAGCTCAGAGTATGCTTTGCGACGTGCATGTCCCCTCGCTCTGAGTGTTCTCTTGAGGTTCCTTTCACTTATGTGAAACCCGTGCCTATTGCCAAGCACTGATGTTATATCTTTATATTTAAGGCCAAGCTCAAAGTAAAATCGATGAAACGCTCTATTGTTGTGGTTTCTGTGTTGCCGAATTGACCAGGAAGGACATTGAGCTAAATGAAAAGTTTTGCGAGATCTCTGATCTAAAAGTATTGCGAGATCTCGCAAAGGGGTTTTGCGAGATCTCGCAAAACATTTTTTTGTTCCAATTTATTTATTTTTCTTCTCCATGTCCCCTTGGGGGCTCCGTACTGATCTAATTGATATACAGAGAGAGACTCACAGCAGAAAAGAGACTAAGAGGTTGGCTATTTAAGACATGTGATGGATCCTATTTTTGGAGCGTTGACTTCAGAGAAAGGAAGCGGGTGAACGATCTGATGTCTGATAAACGTAAGGTTTATCTATATAGTCTGGCTAAAGAGAACCAGGAAGTCACATTGCATGCCACCACATGTTCTTCCATACTCCTATATTTTGCAAATTAAGCAAATCTGCCTCTATTCAAAACATGGTCAAACACAGAGGCGCTGCACAACTAAAGTTCAACATGGACGTCCCATCTGTTACTATCTGCCCTATTCCTAATGTGAAAAGGACATTCTAATGTCAAAATATGCATTCATTATTAGGTTTGATTGTAAATCAGGTTTCTATGAATAGATTAGCTCCAAAAAACAACTTTCTGTCACCTTTATCGGCCGTTTCTTCCTTAGGATCAGGAGTTTGGAGATTTCTGGGTTGCAGTGGCGTCTCTGTTGTCGGGGAGTTTTGCTCTGGAAAAAAAGAGTTGTAATGACTTATAACACAATATTTAAAGGAAACTATAGAGGGGTGAAATAATTAGTCCTTAAACCTGGAAGTTAGTTAGCATGTTAGCACTTTCAAGTCCCTAGTCTTGAAGTCAATGTTTTTTTTAATGTGGTTTTGGTTAGAGGCCTGAAATAAGATCTGTGGTTAACACAAGCTGCGAAATTAGACGACTAAACGTCATCACGACCAACATTAGCCGCCTTTAGCTTAGTGGTGGTGACGTGAAGTCATGTCATGTGACCGTGCTGTAGTTCCTTTATAGCCTAACATTAGCCGCCTTTAGCTTAGCGGTGGCGACGTGAAGTCATATGACCGTGCTGTAGTTCCTTTATAGCCCAACATTAGCCTCCTTTAGCTTAGCGGTGGTGACGTGAAGTCATGTGACCGTGCTGTAGTTCCTTTATAGCCCAACATTAGCCTCCTTTAGCTTAGCGGTGGTGACGTGAAGTCATGTCATGTGACCGTGCTGTAGTTCCTTTATAGCCTAACATTAGCCGCCTTTAGCTTAGCGGTGGCGACGTGAAGTCATATGACCGTGCTGTAGTTCCTTTATAGCCCAACATTAGCCCTTTAGCTTAGCGGTGGTGACGTGAAGTCATGTGTCCGTGCTGTAGTTCCTTTATAGCCTAACATTAGCCTCCTTTAGCTTAGCGGTGGTGACGTGAAGTCATGTGACCGTGCTGTAGTTCCTTTATAGCCCAACATTAGCCTCCTTTAGCTTAGCGGTGGTGACGTGAAGTCATGTGTCCGTGCTGTAGTTCCTTTATAGCCTAACGATAGCTTTTTCCTTCTGAAGACTGCATTTACGCTAAATGTATCATAAATGTGTGTTTGCCACAGATCTTAATTTCTGCAATATTCCAAAATCCAATGGAAAAAACCCATTGACTTTTTTCAAGGGAGCCCTCACTATGCCAACTTCAAAAATACGGCATCACTGCACCTGATCTATAGTTGTTTCATACTGTATGGGGCAACGTAAACCGTTGACATGAAGATACTTGAGTTAGTGATCTTGTTTTATATTATATTGTGACACTTTCTAAATGTGCAAAATGTTGATAAAATAAAACATGTTAACGTTTAACTCACCAACAACGAGAATAACGATTGCAGACTGTTTTTGGCCCCCTAACTTCGGGATGAAGCATCCGAATCTCCCCTTGTCTTCAAGCGTCACGTTGTAGATCTTGAGGGATATGTCTCCTTTCCCCAGGCCCTCTGTGGACAGCAGCGTCCGCCCCACGTACGACGAGATCTTTATATCTGTGACTTCCCTTCTGTCGCGATAAAGATGAACGTAATCCACTCTGCTCTGGCGGTCGTTGGGGTCAGGCTTCAGGTCGGGCCTCGACCACTCAACGGTCAGTCCTGACACATTTATCGGAGGCTCCACGTGGCACGGGAGGATGATGTCATCACCTGGAGCAGCTCTGATTGGCTGAAGGGAACCGATCACCTGAGGCTGACCTGAGAAATGGAGGATAAAGTTAAAAAAAATATGGGAAAGATGAGGAGGAGGAGGAGGAGGAGGAGGAAGAGGAGGAGAAAAGGAGGAGAAGGAGGAGGAAGAAGAGGAGGATTGTGGCACTTTTTTCTGCTTATTGAAAGCTTCATATACTTGCAGGATTTTGGCTGTTTTCAGTTTGTATCTTTAAGGTTAGATTACATTAATACATGTTTTGTAGCTGATGCTTTTATTCAAAGCAACCTACAAACACTTCTAAACCGCTGACATGCATTTGGGTCGAAATGTAAGGTTTATTTTTAGTATTTAGCCCAAGGGCACTTTCACATGTCACTTGCAGAGGTTGGGTATTGACCCACTGACCCTCTGATTGGTAGACGTGCATTTAAGTCGCTTTGGATAAAATCCTCAGCTCACTGAAATGCAAAGTTATGATTAAAGTATCCTCAGTGGAATTCTTCTGTTTAACTTACAAAATAATTTGGATTCCAACCAGTTTTCCACAGGATATTACATTATAACGGTTGATGGGAAAATACTGAATGTGCTATTTCAAGGACACAGAAGTGTGCATGATAACAAAGGTCCAAATATATGACAGTGTGTTTGGCAGGCCCTCCTAGAAGGTAAACATGCCACGCTGTCACAGGCACATCATAATTATTGGATGATGTTTGATCAGATGTTTGGCCTCTAGGGAGATGACACGCACGATCATTTCTGACGTGGGCCTCAGTTATCTTTAACAAAGTATAGAGTAGTGCTATGAACCAGTATTCCTCCATCTTGTAACTGCTAAACGTTCTCTCTTGTATACAAGTGAGTGAGGGACACTGTCCTATGGCTGTATGGGATGACTACTTCCATTCTTACAAACAATAAATACATTAATCCTGATTATTGAAACTCAAGCCGGTCTAAACCCATTGTTTTCCCCCATCCCCAAATATGTCATCATTCTATTAGTGTGTGTGTGTGTGTGTGTGTGTGTGTTGTGTGTGTGTGTGTGTGTGGTTCCCTCATGACAGTCACATTTTGTTTACAAAACACCCATGTCACTGTCATGGGAGACAAACTTCCTATTTAACGTTCCTCTTTGGATATACATCACAAAGCGTGTGTGTGTGTGTGTGTGTGTGTGTTACAGGGACTCTGGGGGTGAGTCTGTCCCCCTGCAGTGTCCCCGGCTGTCTCCCCTCTCGTGTGTGTGTTGGCATGAGGCACGAGATGTTCCATCATGAAAGTCACATTTTGTTTACAAAACACCCATCACATGCACCAACTCCATGTGATGTTTATAGTTTTAAAGGTCCCATCTTTTGGCCATTTTTTACTGATCATATAATTCCATTGTTGAGGTCTACTACAATAGATTTACATTGTTCAATGTTCCAAAATCACATTGGTTTTTTCATACAGCATCTCTGTATCATCCGGCAGTGGCTCAGTCAGTAGGGGCTTGGACTGTGAGCTGTAGGGTCGCTGGTTCAAGTCCCCAACCATACCTAAATATGGAGTGTGGACTGGCACTTGGAGAGGTCCCAGTTCACCTCCTGGTGCCCTTGAGCAAGGCACCAGACAACCCTGCCCACTGCTCCTAGTACTAGGATGGGTTAAATGCACTGTGTGTGCTGTGTGCTCTGAATGTGTGACCATTAAAGACCATCTATCTCTTTATCTGTATAGTATGTGTATTCACTCTCTGCCCTACATGCCTTGTTGGAGCTCCTGCCCCCCCCCCCATGAGCCCACTGTGCTCTGATTGGTCAGCTCGCCCACTCTGTTCTGATCAGTCAACCACCTGTCTAACAGAGTGCTTTCCCAGCCTTCCCGTTACATCAGTTTTTATGTTTTACAATGGATAGCAACCAGGAAATGACACCAGTAATGGCAAACAGATGAGAATGCATCCATAAAGTCTAAGTGCCATGTTAGCGGGACATTACGGAGCTCACGAGTCCGCCCTGTGAGGCATGAAGAGCGGACAGTGTGAGGTGGATTTACTGGTGTAATTTCCCCTCACATTTCAGGGCACAGTACGTTCTTGACATGACTGGATACAATTTTGAACTGAACCTTTCAGCCTTCCAACAGTAAATGTTCGGCGTGCAGAGGGTGGGCCTATTGTTCCATAGCTGTGTGCCAATTGGTCCAGATTTACTGACGTCAATGGCCCCGGAAGAAAAAAATGGAAAAAGAAAAATTGTCATGATTTGGGGTTTTGTGTGTTAGGTTTTGGGGTTTGTTTTGATTGTTCTGTTCTCCCTGTCTCTTGTCTGGTCCTTCTCCCTGTGTGTTCCTCCCTGTCATTAGTTTCCCTGGTGTGTCTAATTGTCTGATTGTGTTCACCTGTTGCCCTTGTGTTTCTCCTCCCCTGCCCGGCTGTTTCTCGTCTCGTGATTACCCCTTCCTGTATTTAGTCTTGTCTTTCCCTGTGTTCCCCTGTCGATACATTGTTTGTCTTTCCTGTCTCCCTCCATGCCACCGTGTGTTACCTGTGAGTTTCATGCCATGTTTTGTTCTCCAGCTTTTGAAATAAAGCTCGCTTTTTGTTGACAGACCTTTTCCTTGTTTTTGGTATTCTGCATTTGGGTCCTACCTTTCCCGCAACCCTAACAGAATGTATCGACCATAATGGACTCAGCAGTTTCCTCTTCGTTGGCTTTCCAGGCGGAATGTCTTGGGTACTCCCTGGAGTACATTTTTTATACCTGGTGCGACGCCTCATCTAGACGGGGTAGAGAGGCGGCGTTAAAGGAGGCACGCCAGGAGGTGGCTCGCACGCCCTGGCTCAGGAGCTGGTTGCCTGAGTGGCTGCAACGGTTTACGAGTGCTCCTGAAGACTTGTCTCAGGCCTCTAACCCTTTCCTGGGGTATGACCTGGTCTTGGGAGGTCCGCGGAGCCTCCGGAAGGTTTCTGGAGAATGCGAGGCCAAGATTCCAGCCCGTGCTCCAGTGGTTCCGGCCCCATTTCCTGATCCTGTCCAGGAGCCGTTCGCGGGTACTCGTCTGGCTTTTGGAGGTCCACGGAGCCTCCAAAAAGCTCCTAAAAGAAGGAGTCGCAAGTCCCGGCTAGCAGCCCGAGCCCCAGGGGCCATGCTTTGGACTCCAGTTCTGGCCCCGGCAGCCATGGTTCCGGCCCCAGTTTCGGCCCCAGCGGCCATGGTTCCGGCTCCAGAACCGGCCCACACAGCCATGGATCCGTGCTCCATTACCGGCCCACACAGCCATGGTACCGTGCTCCAGTACCATCCCACACAGCCATGGGCCCGTGTTCCGGTTCCGTGCCCAGCAGCCATGGTCCCTGCTCCAGAACCGGCCCCAGCAGCCATGGTTCCGGCCCCAGCAGCCATGGTTCCGGCCCCAGCAGCCATGGTTCCGGCCCCAGCAGCCATGGTTCCGGCCCCAGCTCCGGCCCCACCAGCTGTGGTTCCAGCCCCAGTACCGGCCCCAGCAGCCATGGTTCCGGCTCCAGTACCGGACCCAGCAGCCATGGTCCCGACTCCGGCTCCTCGTCACCTGTTGGCTCTCCGGCCGACGCCAGCTCCCCGTGTCCTGTCGGCGTACCGCCCGACTCCAGCACCTCGTCTCCGGTCGGCGTGCCGGCCGACTCCAGCACCTCGCCTCCTGTCGGCGTACCGGCCGACTCCAGCTCCTCGTCTCCTGTTGGCTCTCCGGCCGACGCCGGCCCCTCGTGTCCTGTCGGCGTGCCAGCCGACTCGAGTCCCTTCTTCATCAGGGGTCCTGCCGACTCAAGCTCCTTCACAGTCGGGGGTCCCGCCCTCTCAGGTCCTCTCTCAAGTCACCTCTCAAGTCCCCTCTCAAGTTCCCTCTCGAGTTCCCTCTCAAGTTCCCTCTCGAGTTCCCTCTCAAGTTCCCTCTCGAGTCCCCTCTCGAGTCACCTCTCAAGTTCCCTCTCGAGTCACCTCTCGAGTCACCTCTCGAGTTCCCTCTCAAGTTCCCTCTCCAGTCCCCTCTCAAGCCCCCTCTCGAGTCACCTCTCGAGTTCCCTCTCAAGTTCCCTCTCCAGTCCCCTCTCAAGCCCCCTCTCGAGTCCCCTCTCGAGTCCCTTTCCAAGTCCCTTCTCGAGTTCCCTCTGGAGTCCCCGCTCGAGTCCCTTTCCAAGTCCCTTCTCAAGTTCCCTCTCGAGTCCCCTTTCAAGTCACCTCTCGAGTTCCCTCTCAAGTCACCTCTCGGGTCTCCTCTCGAGTTTCCTCTCGAGTTCCGTCTCGAGTCCCCTTTCAAGTCACCTCTCGAGTTCCCTCTCAAGTCTCCTCTCGAGTTCCCTCTCGAGTTTCCTCTCGAGTTCCGTCTCAAGTCCCCTTTCAAGTCACCTCTCGAGTCCCCTCTCAAGTCCCTACCCAATGTCCTGGTCCGTTGGAGGTTCCGCTGGGGGTCCTGCCAACTCCATGTCCTGTCCCGTTGGGGGTCCTGCCGACTACTCTTCTGCCGGGGGTCCTGCCAACTCCATGTCCTGTGTCGTTGGGGGTTCCGCTGAGGGTCCTGCCAACTCCATGTCCTGTCCCGTTGGGGGCCCCGCCGACTACTCTTCTGCCGGGGATCCTTCCAACCCTATATCCTGTGCCGTTGGAGGTCCCGCCGACTACTCTTCTGCCGGGGGTCCTGCCAACCCTATGTGCTGTGGGAGGTCCCGCCGACTACTCTTCTGCCGAGGGTCCTGCCAACCCTATGTCCTGTGTCGTTGGGGGTCCAGCCGACACCTGTTTCGTCGGAGGTCCTACCAACTCCATGTCCTGTTCTGTTGGGGGTCCCGCTGACTACTGTTCTGCCGGGGGTCCTGCCAACTCCATGTCCTGTCCCGTTGGGGGTCCCGCCGACTACTCTTCTGCCGGGGGTCCTGCCAACCCTATGTCCTGTGCCGTTGGAGGTCCCGCCGACTACTGCTCTGCCGGGGGTCCTGCCAACCCCATGTCCTGTGGTGTCGGGGGTTCCGCTGAGGGTCCTGCCGACTCCACGTCCATTATCGTTGGAGGTCCCGCCGACTACTGCTCTGCCGGGAGTCCTGCCAACTCCATGTCCTGTGGCGTCGGGGGTTCCGCTGAGGGTCCTGCCGACTCCACGTCCATTATCGTTGGGGGTCCTGCCGACTCCTTGTCCTGTTCTGTTGGGGGTCCCGCCGACACCTGCTCCGCCGGCGTTCCTGCCAACACGATGTCCTGTCATGTCAGGGGTCCAGTCGGCCACGAACCCGGTCCTTCCTTGTGCCCGGCGCCCTGACTATGCCCGCCACGGCCGTGGCCGCTTCTCTGCCTTTGCTCTGCCACGTTGCCCCCGGGCCGTCCACCCGAGTCCCCGTCCTCGAACTCTGCCTTGCCCCCGGGCCGTCCGCCCGAGTCCCCGTCCTCGAACCCTGCCTTGCCCCCGGGCCGTACGCCCGAGTCCCATCCCTCGAACTCTGCCTTGCCCCCGGGCCGTCCGCCCGAGTCCCCGTCCTCGAACCCTGCCTTGCCCCCGGGCCGTCCGCCCGAGTCCCATTCCTCGAACTCTGCCTTGCCCCCGGGTCGTCCGCCCGAGTCCCCTTCCTCGAGCTCTGCCTTGCCCCCGGGCCGTCCGCCCGAGACCACCTCCGTTCCTCTGCCTTGCCCCCGGGCCGTCCGCCCAAGACCACCTCCTGTTCCTCTGCCTTGCCCCCGGGCCGTCCGCCCGAGTCCCCGTCCTCCTGCTGTGCCATCGGGCCGTCCGCCCGAGACTCTTTCCTGGTCCTCTGCCTTGCCCGCGGGCCGTCCGTCCGAGACCACCTCCTGTTCCTCTGCCTTGCCCCCGGGCCGTCCGCCCGAGACCACCTCCTGTTCCTCTGCCTTGCCCCCGGGCCGTCCGCCCGAGTCCCCTTCCTCGAACTCTGCCTTGCCCCCGGGCCGTCCGCCCGAGTCCCCGTCCTTGAACTCTGCCTTGCCCCCGGGCCGTCCTCCCGAGACCCCTTTCTGGTCCTCTGCCGTGCCTCTGGGCTGTCAGCCCAAACCCGTCCTTCGGACCCCCTCCACCCAGCCTTTTGGAAATATTGGACTTTGTTTGTGTAGGGACGTCTGGAATCCGTCCCTTGAGGGGGGGGTTCTGTCATGATTTGGGGTTTTGTGTGTTAGGTTTTGGGGTTTGTTTTGATTGTTCTGTTCTCCCTGTCTCTTGTCTGGTCCTTCTCCCTGTGTGTTCCTCCCTGTCATTAGTTTCCCTGGTGTGTCTGATTGTGTTCACCTGTTGCCCTTGTGTTTCTCCTCCCCTGCCCGGCTGTTTCTCGTCTCGTGATTACCCCTTCCTGTATTTAGTCTTGTCTTTCCCTGTGTTCCCCTGTCGATACATTGTTTGTCTTTCCTGTCTCCCTCCATGCCACCGTGTGTTACCTGTGAGTTTCAGGCCATGTTTTGTTCTCCAGCTTTTGAAATAAAGCTCGCCTTTTGTTGATAGACCTTTTCCTTGTTTTTGGTATTCTGCATTTGGGTCCTACCTTTCCCGCAACCCTAACAAAAATCCCCAACGAGGCGTTCTGGGGCAGCATAGACAGGTCTTTTCTGTATAACCGGAAAAGCATGACACTGGACCTTTAAAGGAACTAGATTGACCTCATTGTCTTTGAAACTTAAAAGAAAATCAGCAGAACTGTTAAACAATAACACTATTCAAGCAGAAATGAATGTCATCGAGTATAAATGGAAATAGAAAAGTCCCCTGTGTAGCCAAGTATAAAACAACCTTTTATAAGATAAGTAGAGTGCGTCATATATAACATTACATTTCAAACCTATATCCTGTGAGATTGAGAGATAAATACACCTCCTGAATTCATGTTTAAAGGACATTACTGTAAACTTTATACACATGCCCTTTTGTTTTACTTTAGTTTATTTAAATATAATATAAAAGCAAATCAAAAAACGTACTCTTTAACGTTCCTCTTTGGATATAAAACACAAAGCACCAAATGTCTCAATAAACAGACAAAACATAACCCACAAGATAACAGATATGATAGTGACAATAGGCGCTTTCACACCAAGTCCCTTTCCCCGGAACTTTTATTTCCTGGAACTATCTAGTAAATGTAAGTCCCTAGTAAATCTATCTAGTAAATCTAAGTCCCTGAGGGAGCCGCTGACGTCACTTCTTCTTCTTCTGCTTTGGGTTTACTGGCAGGCCGCAAACATCTTCACGGCGTATACTGCCACCCGAAGTCCCCGGCCGGAAGTCCCCAGAGTTGGGGACTGGCTTCAGTAGAAGCTGCTGGGACTCCCAGCAGCTTCTACTGAAGCCTTCCGAGTAAATCACCAGAACGCCGACACCTCCTCATCTCCACCGCTCCCAAGTTTTCTTTTGTGTTGCCATAAGTTAGTCTCTCTCCGTTGGTGCGCTGGGCTAATGCTAATGCTAATAAGAGCAAATAAAATGGCGGCTTCACAAAAACTTTTCAGAGTTTTACGGGGCGTGGTTTGCAATTCGCCCAGCCAATCAGAAATTGGAACATTTTCCTCCCCAGGAAAGTACCTGCTCTCTAGCAGGGACTAAAAGGGGTGAAAAGGTTGGCAAAAAAAGTTCTAGTTCCAGATCTTTTTGGTGTGAACGCAAAATCCCAGGAACTATCGGAACTATTCCTGGCAAAAGTACTCCGGTGTGAAAGCGCCTATTGTTTACTAAGTGGTGGAAGTACATTTACTCAAGTACTGTACTTAAGTACATGTTGAGGTACTTATACTTTACTTGAGTATTTCCATGTTATGCTACTTTGTACTTCTACTCCACTACAGTTCAGAGGTTGCACAATGACTACTTTAACTATATTTTGATGCTGATACTTTTCTAAATTTTACTTGAGTAACATTTTGAATGCAGGACTATTACTGTAACAGACTATTCCTACACCCTGGTACTTCTACTTTTACTGAAGTACAAGATCTGAGTACCTTTTCCACCTCTGCATACTTAAATACTGTTACTTGAGAACCATTCTCGATGCAGTACTTTTACCTGAAATTTAGTATTTTTACAGTGTAGTATTAGTGCTTTTAATCAAATAATTAATCGGAATACTTTTTCCACCATCGTTTATATGTAGCACTGAACAAGATAACGTAGCTTACTACAATGTATTGTATCTTTAAATATGAGGGGTGAAAAACTGTAAAAAAGCCCATCACAGTCCATAGTAATGAGTGTAATTATCCTGCAGACAGACCAAACCACAGACTGTCCTGGCAGAGCCTTTTGAACAAAGACCAGGTAAAAGATGAGTCAAACACCCAGGTACTTTCCATTCACATCAAAGCCCGCTCCACTTCTATTGAAATTCATCATTATTAGCTGTAATTTGACTGGCGGTAAATTCAGATACTGACATGTTCGCAAATCAGATCCAAAAATGAATAAGCACCTTTTCTTATCTACAATTAAGCCCAATTAAGATGGTCAGGTAGGCAAAAAATGTAACAATGTCATTTTGTTTAATATCAGAGGAGGAATAAGTACTCAGATCTTGTACTTGAGTAAAAGTAGAAGTACTCTGTTACAGTAAAAGTACACCATTTACCTCTGAATTGTAGTGGAGTAGAAGTACAAGGGAGCATAAAATGGAAATACTCAAGTAAAGTACAAATAACTCAAAATTGTAAGTACAGTACCTGAGTAACTGTACTTACTTTACACCTCTGTATTTAAGTAACTATACCATAAGGGTTTTTTCGTTTTTTAATTACTTCAGTTACAGCTTCTTGAATGTGAAGATTTAAAATAGTTTTTTGTTGTTGTTGCAATGACTACTTTAACCCCTTAAGTAAATTTCATAATCGTACTTAAATACTTTTGCTTAAGGAACATTCTCGATGCAGTATTTCTACTTGAAATTGATTATTGATTTTGTTTTACAGTGTAGTATTAGTGCTTTTAATCAAACAAAGAATCTGAATACTTTAAGAAGATAACATAGCATACTACAATTGAATGTTTCTTTAAAGATGAATATCGCTTACTTTCATCACTACAGGAACACATTGTTGATCTTACCAGCAGCAGGTGATGAAAAAAGCCAAAGGACGACGAAGATAAAGCGTAATTTTACAGGCGAGGGTGAAACACTGTAGAACAGCCCATCACAGTCCATAATAATGTGTGTAATTATCCTGCAGACAGACAGAAAAAACCCCACAGACTTTACTGCATGGATGTATAATGCTTTACTGGCAGAGCATTTAAACAAAGACCAGGAAAAAGACCTCCCTCATTGAAAAAAATGAGGGAGTTTCCCATATACGCCATGACAACGGAATATGGTCTAGGTTAGAGCCGTATAATAGAAGAGTGGAGCCGTGGAGTGGAGTGTATGAGAGGCCGTACGGACATTATTCAGAAATACCGTTCACACACACATATGAAACGCACTCACACACACATGAAACTCAGTCATATATTATACACATGTGAAACGCACTCACACACACACACATATGAAATGCTCTAATACACGTGTGAAACGCACTCACACACACACACACACACACACACACACACACACACACACACACACATGAAATGCTCTAATACACGTGAACTGCGATGAGTATGTTGTGTGAGAGGGATTTCAGTATGTTGTGTGAGAGGGATTTCAGTATGTTGTGTGAGAGGGATTTCAGTATGTTGTGTGAGAGGGATTTCAGTTGAAACGGAAGGCATCTCAGTTGAAAAGGAAGTCGTTTTAAAAAAACTGCGAAAAACCGCGAATTTCAAAAAAGCGAAAACAATATTTTTCGTCTTCCGTTTGCGATTGTTCCATTCCATCATGTCTGCTCAGCAGCCTGCACAAAGCTTAACTGATGCAGCAGCGTTGTTAAGTAATATCCTGGCCTCAGCTGAGACCAGAGGCGCGGGAAGGTAATTTGGTTGGGGTGCTGAGGTGCTGTCCGATGTGCTAATTACGCACCAACGGGGGGGGGGGGGGGGGGCAAAACCACACACACACAGCATAACAATGGACTCCAGTGAACACTATTACAGGCACAGAGCACGCACAAATGCACTAGCACACACACTACAAAGATGTAAAGTATTATTTTACCAACAATGTGGAATTTATTGGCTACATATTACCATTGGCGGCTCCAGAGTATTTTTGTTGGGTAATCTATGGTAGGGCTAACCCATACAGTGGTGGGGCTCAAATCAGTATTTGCAATGTAATTACATACATGCTATATCGCGCCCATTGACAGTGAAACGCCACGCGTGAGGTTTAGATTATTTCCCTGTCTCAATCAGAATGGAACTGTATGAAATAAAAAGGGACATTTGTCTTGTAGTAAATAAAAAGGGCGACTGGAGCCAATCCTGCAATTTCCCCACAGGTGAAAGAGTTGACATGCTGAAAACCCAACCCCTGCAGGGGGGTCTGGGGGGATTCTCCCCCAGGAGATTTTTTGAAATACTAACATAAAATACACATTCTGGTACTCTCTTGAGAAGAAAAATAAATAAATCTATTACTACACATTTAAAAAAATGAATGCCATTTTTGTTTTGTGTTACTTTGTTCTGAAAGCTGAACCTGCTGCTCCTCACAGAGAGAAGAGGAGAGAGGCTGTGTGGATTACTTTACATTGTGGATAAGGGTGGATAGCCCCCATTGTTCTGTGTGTCAAAATGAAAGACAGCCCACACACCTATCAATCATCAAACCGTGGGGTCTTATTTCATTACGTGTTGATTTCTATCAACACGTAATGTTGTATCGATGTATATAGAGATGTACTACCGCAAAAGTATTCTCCGTCGGGACTTCCTGCAACAACACCACGCCGTTATCGTGATTCTGATTGGCCAGAAGATATTATCAAAGATGTTTTACTGAGAAGACGATCACTACGTGACAAAAGTTTTCAAAACCGTTTCTAGTCTTCGGTATTTCCAGACAAGTGGCTGCTGAAATCAATCTTACTAACTGCTGTCTGGCTGCAATTTACTCCGCGCGAGTTGGCGGACTTTATTTTGCTTACTTTAACATCATTTTTCATGGTGGGGCTAAGCCATTTCTTGGTATGGCTGTAGCCTACCCCAGCCATACCCTGGCACCTCCACTGCATATTACACAGCATAATCTGTGCGGCTGCACGGCTGCAGCAGCAATAACCATAAAATAATAATTAAAATACCACAAACATGATATTGACCAGTATACAGATTATGCACATGATTTTGCAGATTTAGCGTTTTTAGAGAGAACAAATTCCGAGATACGTTTTTGCGCCATGTCAGTTACTTGTGTTGTTGTGCGTCACGTTAAAAGTAGCCGACTAAAAACTAACAAAAAACTTTTTTTCCACATCTTTTTTATTTTTCTTCCCTGAAGCAAAATTATTTATTATATAGTTTTAAATTATCATTTGAATAATAACATATAATATAAAATATAATCTCAGGCACAATGAAATTAAATACATATATATAAAATAAAAATAAAATAAATTTCCTGACAGGGGAGCTCCGCACCGCCTGCCTGCCGCTAGGGGGTGCTGCAGCGCCCTCAGCACCCCCGTCCCGCGCCCCTGGCTGAGACTATTCGAACGCTATCGAACGTGGCCACAACCGGGCCGCAAACGACTGTTGGAGCTGCAAGTGGGAACACCCTGGACTGTCAGCTATCGTCCCTCTTCCCGTCCCGCGGCGGGCAACGGCCCATTACAGCTCCCCTTGTAGGGAGAGACTGTGCACCCCGATATCAAGCACAACACTGCTTTGGCACATGGACATCTGGTTCGAGGAGAAAAAGGTAATTATAAATATTCAGATTGTTTGATGTTCTCATAAACGAGTCATGTTTATCTTGGAACTTGGTTTAATAACCTTGATAGTGACGGAGCAACATTACAGTTATCACAACCATAACTAGACAACCCCTGTAGATCCCTACATTCAGTACGGTGGCTGTAGAAGGACAACAGAGACCAAATGCGAATACTCTACAAAAATCATTTTGGTACTGTTAATATCATTTATAATGTCATCATTCTGTATGATTTTTACCTTAAAAAAACGTAATACTCGTATATTTTTGGTTTAATGTCATTTTCACGTTTGAATTTAGGTAAATTGACATTTATTCAAGTGATATGCGAGAGAACTTAACTGTCAGAGCCAGACTCTCAGCTCCATATTATATTGAATCTTTTTGAAATATTATATAATATTACAAACCATGTTTTAAGGTGTAAGGCTGGTAGATATGTTACTCTGCTGGTTATCTAGATGCACTTTAGTTTTGGTTTAAAAAAAAAACTATACTAAATAACATGGGCATTTTATTTCTTTTTTATAAAGCAAAGGGATCATACTTAAGTACTCTGGCCTACTGTAATCTGGGTCTTTTTTATTATGGTAGTATGATTTATCTGTTGCCTTCATGTAGTATAGTTGTACTATATATATATATTATGCTGATAATGCATTGTTCACTCTTATTTCAGAACTAAGGCACAGCCGCATAGCCATTTTAATAAGGATGTTGTTCTACTTCCTAATCCATCCTTGGATGTTGTCGTAAAACAAAAGCCGAAATTACAGCTACACGAACATGGGCACATTCTGAGTGCATTCGAGTTTCAAAAGGCCTGGGACCACAAAACTGTAATGGAGCACATCAGACATGGCTTTGGTGAGCGCATACCAGAAGATGTCAGGTAAACCTATTTTTTTCCTTCTTGATTTGTATATTAATAAAATAATCACATTTACTATCATTTTATGTCATTTTGAACATCTACAAAGGGCAACCTTAATTAATAGCAACACAGGATTCAGTCACACACCCCAACAAGTTCCAAGGCACGGACACATACACACTAAACACCAGTATACATCATATTTTTAAGCCGGTATAGCAGTAAAGTATTTTTTGTAGTTGTAATATGTCCTATCTTTTTTGTAGCCTCCAGCTTGTGATGTCTTGTGGCAATAAGTTGGTGACCCCTAACATCCAAGAGGGTCAGGAGCTGAATGGGATGCTTATCCACAAGATTTTTAAAACCAAAGCCCTGTATCTCAGACCATCAAGGACCCTTTTAGTAAGTTTGCATTTTGTTTTTATTGTTTTTTTTAGTACCCAATAGATAACATTATAATTATATTAATACCTTATATATTAAAGGTCCCATGACATGGCCATTTCTACTGATCATAATTCCATTGTTGAGGTCTACTAGAATAGATTTACATTGTTCAATGTTCCAAACTCACATTGGTTTCTCATACAGCACATTTTCGCCGCTAAAAGAGTGTGTGTGTGTGAGGAGCTCCACGGATGGGTCCATTTGGGTCGTCGTTACGTCACTTAGTACCAGGAAGAAAAAGAGAAATCTCCAACGAGGCGTTCTGGGGCAGCATAGACAGGTCTTTTCTGTGTTAGAGTTTTACTCGCTACAGGGTGTCTTTGAGGGTTTGTGACTCTGCAGACCGTTTACATGCAGAAAAACCTTCATAACACACAAGGGGACGGGTAATACCAGAAAAGCATGACATGGGACCTTTAAGTATAATTATCTTTTTCATATTACCTGCTTATGGAAATCTAAAGTTTATATTCAAATACAAATACTGCAATTGAAATTGAGAAGAGTTTAAACAAAGTATTCTTATTTCAATCCATTAAACAATTGATCAATTAGGTATCTTTGGTTTTCTTTCTCTTTCAAAGGCTGACTCTGAGGAAGAAAAATACCTTTCTACCGCTGCTGGATCCGCTGATAAGGACAGCGATGAAGATCACTGCGTAATCCCTGCTGTAACAAGAAGCTGTGTCACCACCAGGGCAGCTTTGAGGAATACTGACCCATATCCAAGCAGCAATAATGGTGAAGGTATTCCTGGCACTGGAAGTGATGACGCTGATACCAACGATCCAGCTACCAGTGGCAGAAAGAGGCGTAGAGAGAGTCAGGGAGTGGATGGCAGCCCTGGCACCAGCAGTCAAACTACAGGCTGGCTTGCAAGAGATGGCAACCCTGGTACAAGTGGCTATGACTACTCGTCATACTTAAACCTTGTCTCTACTCTGTCTCAAGAGTCCTCTGATGATGAGGAATTTAACAAGGCCATTATTGCCAGCATGGAGTGTCAAATGTAAGTAGCATATACACTGCAACTGAGTGAGAGATCATGATAACTTATATGCATGGTGTAATCAAAATGTTGATGTTAACAATTCATATTTAAATTATTTTTAGGTGCTTACATTAGCAGAATGTGGGTTATTGTGAAATATATATAACCATGTTTTAATCATGTTTTTGTCTTCATAGTGCAGAAAAGGTCCCTACTAAAGAAATACTGCTGGAACTCTCAAGCAAAATTAATTCGAATCGACAGTGCAAATTTAATATTAATCGGTCAGCTGTCTGGGAGGGAGCCACACGGGGATTTCAAAGGCTATCCTATGACCCCACTTCGATCATTTATGTCAAGTTTTCTGATGACATGGGGAGACAGGAAGAAGGAATTGATTTAGGAGGGCCGAGGAGGGAGTACTTACGGCTACTGATGGAGACCATCGCAAGATCTCCAATGTTTGAGGGGAAGGAAAACTGCAAAAGCCTGGCTCTTGACAGTACTGGTAATCACTTGCTTTTTTTTTATTAATAAAGGAACATTTTTGTGCATAGTATTATATTGTATGGTGACTTTACATTCAACTTTCAAATTGATTGACAATTTAATTAAAATAACAATAAAATCCAAGATTTTATGTAGCAGGGATTCTTTACTTATTTATCAATATACATTTTTCTTTTTAATTATTGTTTTGCAGCTCTACGAGAGGACCGGTACTACTTAGCTGGAAGAGCAATTGCAGTAAGTTTGGTGCATGGCGGTCCTCCACCAAACTTCCTATCACCAACCATCTTCTCACTACTTGTTAAGGGTTCAGCCAATCCAGCTCTTGAGGAAATTGCTGATCCAGAACTCCTTAATAAAGTTAGAAAGGTCAGTTGCAAGTTAAAGAGTTTGGTTCCTCTCTAGTCTTTTGCTGAATGTTCACTTTCCATGTGTTGTAGTTGGAATTCCATAATTTAACAGACAAGTGTAATCAGCCAATTATATTTTCTATCACATATATAAACAATGTGAAAGAAAAACTGTGCATAGCTATGAGCTGTTTAGGGATCCTACAGCATCATGTAATCTTGCAGACCTCTGTCTGTTTTTTTTACAAATAAATTATAAGAATATAATAATAATAAGAAGCCTCCATAACAAGCAACCGTGATGCTCCTTGTGATGCTAGGTATCTGAAAGTACAACAGCTGAGGAGCTTGAGGAGTCGAAGGCACCTCTACTTGACTACCTGGCAAATGCAGGATGTCTAAGGCCAGTGCATTCAGACAGTGACAGGGAGCTGCTGGTTAAGGACATAGTGATGTTTCAGGTTGTCCACAGGGTCCAAGGTCCATTTCAAAGGTATTCAGTGTTGATTATTTAGTCAGGTTATTCAGAATAGGGGTCAGCATTTGAATAATTGACCAACATGGTGTAGGATTAAATTCGCTAAAACTTTTAAGGACACATTGTCAAGTAATAAGTTAATAAGAAACCTTATTTAAATTCTGCAAAATTACTAAAGTGTTTCCCATGCAATGTGCACAGATTCTGTGAAGGCATGAAGACACTTGGTGTTCTTGATGCAGTCAGAAAACATCCTGACAGCTTTAAGCCGTTGTTCTGCTACGAGGAACATCTTCTCAGTGCTGACCAGATGGACAATCTCTTCATCATTCAACTCTCTCCAGAAGGGAGCAACAAGAGAACTGCAGAAGAGAGGGTTGTAACCTACTGGAGAGACTATCTCCAGGATGCAGAAGGTAACTATCAGTTAATACAACAAGTAAAATATTGTCTGTATTTACATTTGAGTATTATTACTTTAAAATGGTTTAATATGCAGATTAATTGGTCCCTAAATAGTGTTTTCTTTTTTTTATAGAAGAAGAAGGGCCAACCAAAGTACAGAAAATATTGGCCTTCGCAACAGGAGCATCTGTGGTGCCACCCATCGGCTTTTCCCCAACACCTTCGGTCGAATTCATTCACAATGGAGAGGATGACTTTGCCTCAACCCCATTGTTTCCTATTGCCAACACATGTGTCAACTGCATCAGGTTGCCACTACATGTGTCATACGGAGTCTTTAAAGACAAGTTTGACTTTGCTTTAGGGAACACATATGGGTTTGGCAGGTCATGAATATATAGTGCAAAGAGACATAACATGTGAGGCAAGAGTAGACATAAAACAGAACATAATACAGTTTGGGACAAAACATTTAACAGTAACAGCAAAATAAATCAGAGGTTGCTGATTTTGAATTCAGGTGATTGTGTTAGGAAAGGTGTTGGTTTGATTGTTTGTCTGCTCTGCAATTGATTTAGTGGTGTTGAGGGGAAAAGAAATAAAGATTAAAAAAGCACAAAAGCATTATAATGGAGAATTATAGATAAGGGACAAAGAGGAAAGATGATAAACGTTAGTCATTTCCGATGTATGACGTCTTATTGTGTTAACTGCGTTGAGTTTTTTTTAACTTTTTCTTCCATATTGAAGAATGAAAGCATTTCTTAATCGAATGTATACAATTCTGGGTTAATTACTGGGATGACGGAAAGCACAGTATTACTACTGTAGAAACATTATTGAAAGTCCCTTAACAAATGGGTGGGATGATACCAATGAGGAGAGTTAATTGTCCTAAAAGTGATGAAAGTATATAGTTTTCCTTCTATAAAAAGAAACACACAGGAGAAAGTTGGTGTATGTGTGGATATGTTTAAAAAAAAACCTTCCAAACATTAATAATTCAGTACTTGCTTTTCTTGCAAAATGACTTGAAAAAAAGAAAGAAAATGATATGAACTCCTTTTCATAGTTTTGAACAAATGTTTATTTATGTTAATTTCTTGTTTCAAAACAAGATATCTACAAAATGACTTCACTGAAAATATTGCAAAAGTGAACAGAAAACATCAATGCCATGGTTACCATCATTTTCTAGTGGGTTAACTTGTATATTGTTCATGATTGTCTCATTTAAGGTAACATCGATGTCTGGAATTATTACGTTGTTATTTGTTTGCAGTTCAGGTAATGGCCCCTCTTCATCAGTACCGTAAAAGTTGTCGACATCAAAAATGTCATTTATAACTGGATGAATTCCTACATTGTGTATGACACCTGAATGCCACAACTGAAGAGGTGTCTGCCCCCCTTGTGTGGAAAGGCCATGGTTGTTCCACTGGTTGACAAATTCTGTTACTGCCCTTTCGAGTCTTGGTAAATAGACGTAATGTAGACAAAAAAGATGAAGTTCATTTAATGAATCCAGTATACCTTGTTCCTCCATGAAGGTAAAAATGTTTGCATAGTGTCTTGATACAACTCTATTTAGTTCTGCCCATAGTCTCTCAATCCTTTGGTTGTGTACTGAAACACCTGTAATAACACTACGACTGTTTAATCCTCTTCTTTCCAACATAAAACGGGCAACACGTATATTTTCCATACCATGATCACATCTGACCCTTAAAGGCATACCAAAGTTCTCTACTGCTTCTAAAAATAATGACAAGACACTTGAAGCCATGTTGTTAGACAAGCACCGTAAGTACACAATAGTCCTGCTAAAGCCATCAACACAGCCATGAAAGACCATCCGCCACCTAACCAGCTTGTGGTTGCCGTCAAAATGCCTGTTGGGAGAAAAATACAATACATTAAAGTAAGCATGTACTTAAAACCTGCACATTTGAGCAGTTTACAACTGTCAACTTACCACAATTGATTGGGGACCTGAACACTGTAGACCCTTCGTCTTATAGCATGTCGACGTCTAAAAGACCGCCCAATGGGATCTACTTGATGCAGGCTTTGTCTGACCCGCCAGCGCTGAACTCTTAGGCCACGTGATCTCAGGCTTCCAAGTACATATGCTTCCCCTGCATTTGGAGTGTTCTGTAGTATGTTTGTCACAATGCTGTCCAGGTCTTGATTTGACAATACTGCATAGCTTAATGGCTCAACTCCCAGAGTTTGCCTGTGTCTGTATAGGGTTCTCCGACTAATTCCAAAGCATGATGCAATTCTTGACCATGTCATACCAATTGAAACACAGTGGGAAATTTGTTCAGCGGTTATCCTGTATTGGGGTCGACCTGCATGGCCTCGCAATGTCGTTGGGGGTATTAGATTGATTGTCACATCAGTGGTTCTCCGTCTGGTCTCATGTGCATGCAGCAAGTTGCGAAAACATCTATACAATGATCCTAGAAGGTTACTGACATCCGTATTATCCTCACCATACCTCGAAACAGTAAGATATGCAGATAGAGTCCTTGTGTGGTCATCAAGCATTCTATACAGCCTCTCCTGATCAAAGTTGTTGGATTCTTCTATTTGCAGTGACTCAATGCATTGCAAAGCACTAGTAAAAAAACGTAAAACATCCTCTTCATTTCCTTCCACCGCAAAAAATAAAGTTTGTACTTGAAACACAACAGAGAAGAAAATTCATTTTGGTTTAAGAAGGGCTCTTTGAAATGTTAGCAATATCATGCTATTCATAGAGTGAAGTCTTCCTGTTTCCTTCATGTGACAGGAAGGCCTTCCTTTTTTAACTGAAAAGCAAATTAATTCAATACTGAACTCAGCGTTTCACATGTGTATATGAGAGCGTTTCACATGTGTATATGAGAGCGTTTCACATGTGTATATGAGAGCGTCTCACATGTGTATATGAGAGCGTTTCACATGTGTATATGAGAGCGTTCACATGTGTATATGAGAGCGTTTCACATGTGTATATGAGAGCGCTTCACATGTGTATATGAGAGCGTTTCACATGTGTATATGAGAGCGCTTCACATGTGTATATGAGAGCGTTTCACATGTGTATATGAGAGCGTTTCACATGTGTATATGAGAGCGTTTCACATGTGTATATGAGAGCGCTTCACATGTGTATATGAGAGCGTTTCACATGTGTGTGTGAGAGCGTTTCATGTGTGTGAGAGAGCTTTTCACGTGTGTGTGTGTGTGTTGTGTGTGTGTGTGTGTGTGTGTGTCTGTGTGTGAGAGCATTTCACATGTGTTTGAGAGCGTTTCATGTGTGTGAGAACGTTTCACATGTGTGTGTGAGAGCGTTTCATGTGTGTGTGTGAGAGCGTTTCACGTGTGTATGTGAACGGTATTTCGGAATAATGTCCCTAATGGCCCCTCATAGGAGTGGACCGTGGAGCCTCTCAATAGTTCCCCGCCGCTAACTTCCGGGGAACTATTGAGAGGATCTGTGGCTAGCAGCGCAGTAGAGTTGCAGCATAATAGACCGTTCGTGATGGACTTTTAAACAGGGCTGCCAACACTCACGCATTGAGCGTGAGAGTCACGCAATTAACCCATATCTCACGCACTCACGCCACACTTGCCTTTCCTCACGCTAAGTTTTCGTCCAAAATAAATGTATATAAAAATATAAAAATAAAGTGAAGGAACAGCAAACCGAGCGGTCTACGAAATGAGACGGTCTTCTGGCTTAGTTCAGTAAAGTTGGAACGATATTGGGAGATTCTGATTTCACGGATCAATAACTCATGAACAAAACGTTATTCAGACACAAATGACGTCTCCTAAGTACCGTGGTAAGGTTGACAACGAACTACAATCACATTTTGATCAAAAAAAGCCAATACGCGCCGTCCTCCGAGCTGGACCCATTACATTGGTCTCTATCCGCAGCCGGACCAGAAACGAGTGCTCAGGGACCGTCTGCAAAGTGCAACTCCGAAAAAAGAGAATACAATAATATTCAATCACTATTATACAGCTTATTACTACCAAACTCACTACACACATCAATAGTCTCCTGTGTGTCATACTACAGCAAGGAGTTTGGAAGAATATGCTTTTGAATAATTTTGGGGAATATTTATAATGTAAAATCTTCAATAAATATGGCATCATCTTAAATAACTTTACTATTATAAAGTATATTTCTACCAAACACACTATTTGCATTGTTGTTGTTAGCATCTGGTTAGCTAGCTGCGCTAACGGATATTAAAAGCTGTTTCTAAAACAAGGAGAGGGAGATCTCTCTCCTGTCAGACTGAGAGAGATAACTACAGCTCAGTGAGGTAAGGGACTCTCTGTTTAGATAGTTAACTTTGGTCTAGTTATCTCAGTGGGTCTCAAACGTTTTGGTCACCATTTATGAGAATAAATGAAAACAGTTATGAAATACTATATGACAGTAAAACAAGAATACAGTTTAAAAGGTGAGTGATTTGTAAATTATCCATAAAGGAAAAGAAAATGTTTTTACAGTTCTGTTTCATACGGGTGTTGAGAGATGTATCCATAAATTCATTTTGCTCTCAAAATGCACCAGGTTGATGCATTTAACTTCAATATTTAAAAAAAAATCTTCCCGGGGGAGCACGCCCCCGGACCCCCCTTAAGGAGATGAGGACCCTCCCCACTTATAAAATAGCACTTTACCTTTGCTTACACCTATATGCCACTTTATATGCTGTGAGCTGATTATCGAGCCTTCATTGTAAGAGTCGTGGGTACACTGTGTATGTGCGTATTCCACTGTAGCGCCTGGTACATTATTGGGTATGTTTGTACATGTTCAATACATTTGTAGAGTGCATATTTGAGACTTCCAAACAGTAAACAAAAACGTAACTTATGGGTGAGTGTTTTTAGCAGAGCCATATTATGTCCTTGTGATTCTGTTGATTATTACCTGTCTGTATTATGTTGCAGCTCAGCTGATTTTGGATTGATGGCAAAGGGAGAGGGACTTAAGTGAGAGTGAAAACACAGGGTAAGTTTAAAATAGGTCAGCAATGTCCCATCCTATAGGTTGCTATATAGATGTATCTAACCCTTTCTCCTGTCTTTGTCTCCCTCTCTCAGCACAAGAACCCCAGGGGGATTCAATGGAGCCTGAAGACCTGCAATGAGACCCTCACCCTGAGCCTGAGTCTCAACTCCCAGAGTTTTGCAAGCCTCTCCCTATTCCTTGTTTTTATTAAACAGACATTAAGCTTCCCAATGGTGTGGTCTTCGTTTTGTGAAAAATATGATTGCCTCACATATTTTGTTGCTGTTGTTGTCTTTTGTGATAGTTCAATTGCTCCTGCTGACTTGAGCCAGCCATTCTTTCCTCCTCTCTGTGTCAGTGGGGAAACCTTACATTTGTACTCCTTTCTCTGAGCGATTGGAGCATCCCCAGGCAGCACAGCAAACCATGGGGGAGACGATATGCCAGGACAACACGGAGGAAAAGGCACAGAGAAACTGCATGACATGCTATTCAATGTTTATTGAATTCCATTTATTTACAATGGATGTTCCTAAAACAACACATTTAACATCATCATCATGCTGCTGCTGCTGCTAGTCCTTTGACTCATTGTGCTGTCAGTTGACAATCATTGATAGGCACCTGTCGGCCTCCTGTCCTTTCTGAAAGTCATACAGATTACATTAGTCAGGACTTATGTCCTCAATTACCATGGGATTACTGAAACCACCATGAATTAAAGAAATGGTAGAAATTAATCTAATCAGAATTTTGAAACCGTCCTCCCCATCCCCTCCCTCTAAATATATCAATAAACATTAGGATGTGATGCTCCTGACTACCATACAAGTTTAAGAAGATAATATTTGTTTTAAAGAATTTGAGGCAATAAACAACAGCAACAGGCTCTGTAACCAAGGCAACGTTAGCCTCACATGTATATGTTAACAGGTCAGATAGCTGTTCACACTATCTATGTATATTTTCTACCTTTTGTAATGCTATTTTATTTCTATTTAAGATGTTTACATTTTCAATTGTTTAATTCTAGTCTTTTAACTGTCTTATGTACAATGCCTTCCCTTGTCTTTTGCTGCTGCAAAGCAAACATTTCCCAAATTGGAATCAATAAAGTACTTCTTATTTTATCTTAATCCTCAAATATTAGCGAATTTAACTCTTTTTTTTAAAACATATTGATGTAACTACATGCACATATCGATATGTCGTATAAATATTGCAAATCAAAACCTTTATTGACTACTAGTAATTACCAAAAATCGCAGTTCTATCTCCTGTTATTAATGCATTCAAACGGCCCGCCACGAACTTCCGGGAACAAGGAGGAGGAGGAGGAGGAGGAGGAAGATGAAGAGTGGGAGGAAGAGGAGGAGGAGGAAGAGGAAGAGGAGGAAAAGGAGGAGGAGGAAGAGGAGGAGGAGGAGGAAGAGGATGGTTGTGGCCCTTAAAATTGTTCTGCTTATTGACAGCTAATATACTTGCAGGAATTTGGATGATTTGAGTTTGTATCTTTAAGGTTAGATTACATTAATACATGTTTTGTAGCTGATGCTTTTATTCAAAGCAACCTACAAACACTTCTAAACCGCTGACATGCATTTGGGTCGAAATGTAAGGTTTATTTGTTTGTATTTTGCCCAAGGGCACTTTGACATGTCAACTGCAGAGGTTGGGTATTGACCCACTGACCCTCTGATTGGTAGACGTGCATTTAAGTCGCTTTGGATAAAATCGTCAGCTCACTGAAATGCAAAGTTATGATTAAAGTATCCTCAGTGGAGTTCTTCTGTTTAATTTGGATTCCTACCAGTGTGTGTGTGTGTGTGTGTGTGTGTGTGTGTGTGTGTGTGTCTGTTTTCATCATGACAGTCACATTTTGTTTACAAAATACCCATGACAGATGCACCAACTGTCATGGGAGACAAACTTCCTCTTTAACGTTCCTCTTCGGATTTGAATCAAGAAAGTCACATTTTGTTTTCAAAACTCTCATCACATGCACCAACTGTGATGTTTATAGTGTAAACTCAGTTTTAAAAGTCAATAATAATAATAATAATAATGTAATATAATACATTATTTTATATATATATTATACATTTATATAGTTACAACCGGCCCTTTGAGTGCAACCTTTATGCGAATGTGGCCCGCGATGAAATTGTGAAAAAGTGACCGGAGCGCTTGTTGACGTTCGTGGATAATAAAGTTGTCCAACTGTCACTGTTGTTGGTAAATAAACTGAAATGTTTTATTTGCTTATTTGAACAATCTGATCACATGATTCCTTCTGATATTTCTGCTGATCTGCTGCTAGCTAGCTAGCTAACCTAGTCATTTAAAAAAATACTAACCAAACACTTACAGACTAACTCTTCCAACAATGACAGTAAGCCAACTTTATAATGGAAGTTTTTTGGGCTGTTAAAGCGCGTTTGCACCAGTCGGCCACCATAGAACACTGAGCTTCATATACACACATTCAAACTGACATTAAATGGGCATTTTTTAAGATAATCAAAGAACATTTTAAGTGGAAAAAACACAGAGATTAAAGCATTTGGGGTGTTTGCATGATATGCGTGATTGCTGGATATTTCATAAAACAGATGAATCAGCTTTAAAAGGTTCGTTTTAAAGAAATATAGAAAGAAGGGTGCACAGTTCTGAGGAACATGTACTAATTTATTACAATAAATGTAAAACTTGTGGACTACCCTTTTCCTTTTGGTCATTACACCTTAGTTATAAGTATATACTGCATTTTTGCATGTATGTTATATCGCAAATCAAGTATGCTTCATCATGATTGGGGTTTGACGTGATGAAAAACGAATCTCCAAATTTAGTGTAAAGACACTGATTCACTGAAACCGAAAGCAGTTAAATAACTATGCATCATGCTGGGAGGATTTTTATTTATTCTATAGCGAGAGCCAAATATAACTCTGAATATGTGAAATCCAGCTTTCACAAAAACCTCAAGCTGACCAGTTCTTAAGGTCACCTTCAAACCTGCTGATGTTTCAACAAATTGCGTTGAGTGCACAGTAGGGGGTACAAAGGGGTCTCTGGTGAGTCTCTATCAGTGTTTTTCGACTCTTAATACTTCTCAGAAAAACCCATGGAAAGGGGAATATTGCACCGGGTCACATGTAAGGTCAAAACGAAAGTAAATGCCTAGAATTCATTGTGTGTGTGTGTGTGTGGTGTGTGTGTGTGTGTGTGTGTGTGTGTGTGTGTGTTGTGTGTGTGGTGTGTGTTTGTGTGTGTGTGTGAAAGTGCCCACTAGGTGTCAGGAGATACTAACCTATGATGGTTGAATTTCTGTTGAAGTTGAAAAAAATGTCAGATTTTTGCCAATACGAGGTTTCATAAACTTCCTAAAATATAGTTTTTTCTCGTATTTCTACTTTTATATTTCTTGGTTTTGCTTTACCTGTTATTATTTTATTTCTAGCAACACATCAAAATTCAATTTATATGAATAACTTACTTGGCTATAAATCTGGATTCTGATTTCAACAGAACTGTACACATTTAAAAAAGGTAAGCTACATACATTTTATATTGCATTGTATGTTGCAAAGATCCCAAGATTCATTAAACCATTTTATGCCATAGCTGTTTTAAAATGTTGTGTTGTGTTATTGTGCCCCCTGGTGCCCACATTTGAAATACTGTTGCCATTAAAGTCTTATTGAGGGAAGTGTGTGCTTCTTAGAAAGTCATTTTCATAAGTTATTTAGTGTCTTTTATCAGCTAATAGCAGGAAGTCATTGTTCTGCACATATGTACCAAGTCAATGACAGGCAAGTCCCAAATCCTAAAGTGTTTTGAAAGTCTTTCAGCTTTTTGACTGCGTTTTCCAGCTGATTCAAGACACATTAAGCATTAAGCATGAACACATCATCCTTAGATACATGGAGATTCATGGTTTTAAATACCTGAAAACAATCAAAATACAGACCTTATTTTGGTGAAAATTATCATTTTATTGTGTACTTGCACTCACTGTTTTTATTATCCAGAGGACATCTTGCCATTTGCTTACAACCCTCTACTTTATGCATCCAAGAATATAATTTAGTACCTCACACACATCTAATTCAAGATTTTGAAATAAACAAACAACATTAAACAAGACAATACAGCTCATTCTTTACAACACATAAACACCCCTCATCAGCTTCTGGCTTTGTGGTAAAGCAATCAGAAAATTAAATAGTCTGAATAGAAGATTTAATTCATGATCAAGATCTATCAATAAATAAACGAGACATATTTGTCATGTCCCGATGTTCTGCACTACCCAAAGTCTATTTACAGAGTTCCCTTTTGTGTATGAAGGTACACAAGTACACAAATTGGCATTTAAAGGAAACGCAACTTGTTTTTAACAATGCTAAACGGACGGTTTACTTCAACCCATCACAGAGGATGATAAGCAGGCAGCAGAGATGCAGGATGGTTTATTAAATACACTGTGGCTGTAAAGTCTGAAGCAAACAACTGGTTAATGGAAGTAAATACATTTGAACAATTCATGAGACATAGACATTTTCTCACAGCATTCAAAGACAGGTGGAGGTGAAAGGACATCTAAAATAAATGTACCTCTGAATGAATGAACAAGCAGAATAAAAATGCAATGTCATGTTTCCTCCACAAGGGGGTGCTCTTTATCTTTAGCTGAACGTATTACATGATGTTATCTGTAATCAAATGCATAGAGAGGGAATTGAGGGGCAACTCCTGAGTATTAAACAAGTAACCCTAACCCATAAATGACTCCTGTGACCAGAGCATTTTGTAAACATCTGTAATGCCGAAACCCACCAAAACAAAGTAACTAACTACATTTACCCAAGTACACATTTACCAACAGTGTTTTAATTAACCCTTGTGTTGTGTTCGAAAGCTGTTACCGTTCATGGTGTTCGCAGGTCAATTTTGACCTATGATTTATCTCAGTCCAAAACACTCACAAATAATGACTATCATCCAATATTGTTTTAACTCCATCATAACTAACTTATAATGCATTCATAACCGTACAATCCTGTTGTTAATGTGATGGCCCAAAACACATTACACCACATATTGCACACGTGCATGTGTGTGTTCAGGTTCAAGTGAGTGTACATATTCTTTGTGAAAGGTCAAGTTCCCGTGGGGGGAGGGGGCGAGGGAAGCGAGACCAGGTGCATGTTGCGAAAAAAATAAGTTTACAGTGGATGAAGGGGGTGGGGGAGGGGTGTCTAAAGTCAAAGATGAATCTTGATTGGGCCAAATTTGACCCCGAGTCACCCACAACAATGCTGCTGGGTCTCCCCAGACCCCAACACCAAATTATACACTTTTTTTTTTAGAGACCTTCAGACTTGGCTAAAATTGTCAAAATCTGTGTTGTAAAGTTTATATAGCTGTTGTGGAGGATATCATGAAGCCTTGTTGCGATATAAAAAACTAGAGCGTAGTTATTATATAATTTTAACTTGAAACGGGTCACGGGAGACCCGAACACAACACAAGGGTTAAGTAGTTCCAAATTAAGTAACATTATACTTCTATTCTACGACAATTTGTACATTTTTCTTTCCTTTTTTACTTTAAAAATGATATACTAAATATTTACTAAATAAAACAATTTGATGTATTGCCATGAACTAAGCCACCTGGTTGTATACAAAATATACAAAAGTTAGCTCCACACTTACCTGCACCACATTACAATGTTAGAAGTATATTTGTGATATAATTTAGCCGATATTATTCAAACAAAATATTTTTGGTATTTTAAAAATACTTTGACTAGAGTGAAATCATGAATGCAGGTCTTTACCTTTTCTGCACTTTTCTGCACTCATTTTACTTTAAGTACTTTCTCCATCACTGACCACTTATTTTGATGTCTTCCTATACTGAAGAAAACCAACAAAGAAACCCTGCTCTGCTCTCATTCAAGCAGCGGCATGGAATCGTCTTCAGGTAGATTTGCCAGAGGAGAGGAGCGGTTAACGATCGGAAATGGGTAGGAGGAGGTGTTTCTACGTTGAGCTTTGGCACCGTTTGAACGTGATCCAGACACGGACATGCTCATCGAACGCTGAACCAGCGAGGAAGAGGAGGCTGAAGGAGAACTGGGGGACACTTCATCATTTTGGGTCAAAAGAGCAGGACTGCTGAGGCTATGTTTGCCCCTTTGGATCTGAGGGAACGCAGGGATGTATGTTGGGACGTCTGGTTTTGAGTCTTTGTTCTGGGGTAAACTGACAGAACTTTGATGGTTGTTGTTGGTTGAAGCTGCTGGTGTTGGATTGTCGTCGTGGGGAAACTTGCTTGAAGTTTTCAGGGGTTTTGAGACATCTGGGGAAGACTTGGAAGGAATGTTAACAATCGTAGGCTGGCCATGAAAAACCACAGGACTCTGCTTGGATCTAAAGTCATCCAGTTTTTCATTTAGACTGCGTATTATCTCTTCTTGGCCATTAGGTTTGTACTCCAGGTCACAGATTTTCCTCTGAAGCTCATCAGTCAGTTTTTTCACGTTGTCATCTTCTTCTGTTTGTGGCGCCTCGGTGTGTTGCTTACGTGAAAAGCTGTTTTTGTCCCCCACTGTGTAAAATCACAAACATTTTTCCTTCAAACATATCAATACTGACATACAGTTTCCAACTGAAAATAAATACAATATGAAGATGATTCCTGATATGCTGTATTAATTTACCGTTACTGCCATTTGAATTAAACTTAACACCAGTGTTCTCATTAAAAGCTGTTAATCAACACTTTTATTTGGTGTAAAGGCTTTTATTGTCAATCAGATGCAATCTGGGAATCTTAAGGAGTTAAAACATGGTACATTTTCAATGGAATCGTTGAAATCCATGCAAATCTGCACATCTGATCGAGAACAAGCAGTATTAACAGTGCTGCAGGGAGAGAACTGTATTACTTTATATTGTCCTCAAAGCCCCTGTAATGCGACTTGGAACAAATAACAATATGGGGGGAACTTTGGGATTTTGCAGAGGCAGACAATCAAAAGTCCTCCTGTTAATAAAATAGTGTTTCCAACTTACCAGAGATGACACCGGTCTTGTATAGGCAGGCAAATACTGCACATAAAATGATATGTTCTATAACAGTAATGATGATGAGTGGGGTACAGGACGTCTTGAATCCATCTGAAATGAAAATAAAAAGGTATATTATATGATGCCAAATTAGACACTTTAGACCCTCGAAGAATTTGATTTCGGGGGAATCGGACACTCAAATATGTGCATGAAATAAGTTTAAGGAAATTATCTTGGATCGAAAAATTCTAGTAACGATACAGACACATGATATTTTGTAATCAGGGATTTTACTTGAAGTGTTTTTTAAGACTATAGTATTTGTACTTTTGCTTAAGTGAAGTATCTTCTTCCAACACTGAGCCAATGTTACATTCAAGCCCTTGCCAAATAAATCCATGCAATGCTAACGAAGCCTTAAGTCAACAGTTAGAGCTCTTTGTATTTCACCGCTTTAAAAGATAAACCCTTCAAAGCATTTATGTCTACAGCACCTGAACATGTTCTGTATAAACAATTAGGCCTGTGCGCAGAGAGGGAAGAAGTACTAAGATCTTGTACTTAAGTAAAAGTATGATAATAGTATGTTGAAAACACTTATACACTACTATGAATTGAGCTGAATGCCCTTTTAAGTATATTTCAAACACACTGGTAATATAATACAATTATACTTAAAGTGTGTTTCGAATGCCCTTTTAAGTATATTTCCAACACAATGGTAATATAATACAATTATACTTAAAGTGGGTTTCGAATGCACACAAATGCCCTTTTAAGTATATTTCCAACAGGCTAGTAATATAATACAATTATACTTAAAGTGTGTTTGGAATGCACACGAATGTCCTTTTAAGTATACTTCCAACACACTGGTAATAAAATACAATTATTTTTAAAGTGTGTTTCGAATGCACACGAATCATGATTTAACAGGTGTACTTCAGTACACTTAAAGTTTACATAAAGTTGTGTCGATTTAGCACACAATTTACACTTCAAGTATACTCAACTAATGCTTAAGTAGTACTCAAATACTACTTGAGTACACTTTAGTATACTTGAATGCGACAAAAATAGTACATTTATCCTAAAAGTGTACTTAGTACATTCTTTAAAAAGTATAATTTAAGCATAATATTTTTTTACCTGGGCAAGGACCGGGGAGATTACTTTCTCTACGTCCTCAAGGACAGAAAGAGGGGACATCTGCAGGCTGTGAGGATGAGGGTCAGCCCTGCACTGAATACACCAGAGGAGAGGAACCCGGAACAGATCACCTGCACCCCCCAGCCACCATGCGTGAGTACAACACATACAAATATGGATTGTAAAATGCAGCTTATGGAAACATCTTAGATATTATCGGACTGTAGGATTTTGTTTAAGGTGTCATCTTTTAGTTTCACATCTTACTAAATTCCTCTTTTTCTGTTTCCCCTGGAGCAGAAGGAGAGGACCCCGTGGATCCCCATCGCCATCATCGCTGCTCTGGTTCTGGTTGCACTTGGTGTTGTGTGTAGGCAGAGGATCTGCAGATCAAATGTCTCATCCGGTGGAGGAAGATCTCCGACAGAAGAGGAGAGTCAACCCATCACAGAACCTCGTGTTCCAGAAGAGAATGGACATGCTTCATTAGCTTAATATGTATTTATAATGTCTTTTATTTTCACTGCACTTTCCCTTCGATATAACACTTTTCCCCTGTCTCTGGGAAAATAAGGGATTCTGAATCTGATCTTGTGCTTTGCCAATAAAATAATAAAATGTATTTTTGTTGTGTTTGTGTGCTGGACTGGAGGTGGATATATTCTCTCAAAAACATTTTTAAAATAAGCCATATATTTTAAATTGAAAACCTGCATCTTGAGATAAATGCACATAATAGATTTAAAAAAGTATGATAATATAAATGGATGGTTGGAAACGAAATAAAAACACAGCTCATCAGACGGTAACATCTCTCTGATAAACTGCGGGATGCTGTTTTTACGCAGGGTTTAGGGCCTACAGTGAGCACTTGTTGACTGATGGAAGCAGTGTGTGTGGCTCAAAGGGCCTTCCATAAATGTTAGGAGTGCGCACACAGTCTTGCAGTGTGAGGGTCGGTGTTAGAGTCGGTGCAGGTGACTCAGATTTTAGGCAGTAATTGTTCAGCTGAGTGTGAAAAACTGACGAAACAAACGGCGAAAGCAGCTACGAGCTCTCAAAAGAGAGGGAGACATATCACAGCGCGAGCAACTGCTGTGGGGAGGACGACGTCGTCCGAGTCGGCGCGCTTGTGACTTTACGCACAGGATTGTTTGAGCTGTGTGAGAGACGGACGAATCCTCGAGCTCCCATACGAGAGAGGGGGATCATCGCGAGGGCCGGTGGTGGACGTTCGCGAGCTCCGGAACGAGAGAGAGGCGAAAGCAGCCAAACAGACCCACACACGAGCTCCTGAGAGAGTTTAATAGTTTAGTATTATTTAAGCCCAATATAATAAATCACCAAATAATTTAGAAAGGTGAAATGTTCATACATGTATTGTACATAAAGCATATTTAAACTGCCATATGATTATTGTGAAGTCCTGATATTTGAGGAACTTTTCTCCCTCTGCCTCATGTGTTTTTGTCTCGAAAAGACCACCCATCATATTTCTCTTCCAGAAATCCTCCCGTTGAGCCACACGAAGACTGCTTTCCTTTTTCTAAACAGTGCTGAAGTCTCCTCTCTTCTTTCAGACTGTTTCTCTCTCGCGTAAAATCACACGCTCTCCTGCTCACGCTCATGTTCTCATTTGCTGATCAGACACAGAGAGAGAGAGAGGCGTACACCTTCTTTTTTCAGCAGTGAGATAGTGCTCGTGCGCTACTGCCGGCACCGTGAAGACGGAAGCAGCCAATGAGGAGTGAGTAACTATCGCAGCGAGAGCCGAGCAGGAGAGCCGAGCAGGAGAGCGTCTGATTTAGCGCACAGGATTGTCTGACCTGTGAGAGAGACGGACGGTGCAGATGACTCAGATTGTAGGCAGTAATTGTTCAGCTGAGTGTGAAAAACTGACGAACCTCGAGGATTCTTCCACAGTCTGTCTGTGGCTGCTTCCGCCTCTCTCTCTTTCGGCAGCTCGAAGAATCGCCCGTCTCTCTCTCAGCTCTGATGATTGAGCTGATTTGAGCTGTGAGAGAGACGGACGAATCCTCGAGCTCCCATACGAGAGAGGGGGATCACCGCGAGGGCCGGTGGAGGTTCGCGAGCTCCGGAACGAGAGAGAGGAGAGTTCATAGTTTATTATTATTCAAGCCCAATATAATAAATAAAACAATAATTTAGACAGGTGAAATGTTCATACATGTGTTGTGCAGTAATTTCAAGTTGCAGGTTTTCAATTATGGGTTATTTTTTAAATGTTTGGGAGAGAATCAGTTCACCTTAAGTCCACCTCCAGCACACAAACACGCAAAACATGACATTTTATTATTTTATTGGCAAAGATCAGAGAGACAGGGGAAAGTGTTGCATCTAAGGGAAAGTGCAGTGAAAATAGTCAATATTAAGCTGATAAAGCATGTCCATTCTCTTCTGGAACACGAGGGTCTGTGATGGGTTGACTCTCCTCTTCTGTCAGAGATCTTCCTCCACCGGGTGAGACATTTGATCTGCAGATCCTCTGCCTACACACAACACCAAGTGCAACCAGAACCAGAGCAGCGATGATGGCGATGGTGAACCACGGGGTCTCCTTCTGCTCCAGTGAGGGGAAACAGAACAAGAGGAACTTAGTATGATCTGACTCGTTTGGACTCATCCTGTCTTTGTAACCTGCTGCCGGCTTCCAGACATCCTCCAGACGAGCCACAGTCTGACTGCTTCCACCTGTCAAAGTGTGCTGAAGTGTCGCTCCTCTCTCCCTGCACTGTTCAGTCTCTGGAAACTGAACTCGGTCTCCTAATATTGTATTGACAGCTAGGCCTCCTACGAGAGGAAGGTGGACAATAAGTAAGAAAACGCGCAAAGTAAGAGCTGTCATCTTCAGTCTTCTTCGGTGTTGTCTGGATCGTGTGCTTATTACAAATGCTCTCTCGTTATTCTTTCCGACCTTTGAGAGAGGGATCCGCCTCCTTTTTTCAGAGCTGTGTGAGAGAGGTGGAGTTACAGCAGGTGTCCAGAGAGTGCAGACTGAATCTTCTCCAAATCCTCTCTCTTTAATACTCTTTGTTTTCGGGTGTTCCGCCTACATTTTAAATGGTTCCACCCACATTGTACATTTTTGATGGTGTCCGCCTACATTTTTAGTGTTACCTCATTTTGAAAAAAGAAAGCAGCCGAGCAGGAGAGCGTGTGATTTTCCGCGAGAGAGAAACAGCCTGAAAGAAGAGAGGAGACTTCAGCACAGTTTTGAAAAAGGAAAGCAGTCTTCGCGTGGCTCAACGGGAGGATTTCTGGCAGAGAAATATGATGGGTGGTCTTTTCAAGACAAAAACACATGAGGCAGAGGGAGAAAAGTTCCTCAAGTATCAGGACTTTACAGTTATTATATGGCAATCTAAATATGCTTTATGTACAACACATGTAAGGAAATGTCACCTTTCTAAATTATTGTTTTATTTATTATATTGGTTTTAAATAATAATAAACTAATAAACTCTCTCGGGAGCTCGTGTCTGAGTCTGTCTGTGGCTGCTTCCGCCTCTCTCTCTTTCGGCTGCTCGAAGAATCGCCCGTCTCTCTCTCAGCTCAAACAATCCTGTGCGTAAAGTCAGGCGCGAGCCAACTCGAACGACCCTCTCCACAGCAGCGGCTCGCGCTGTGACCCCTCTCCCTGTCGAAGATCTCGCGCCCACTCAATCCCTCTCATATGGAGCTCGTAGCTGCTTTCGCCGTTGGCTTCTCCAGTCTCACTCTCAGATCAAGATCCCTCCGTGTCAAATCTGAACACACCAAAAATAAAGTTGAACTCGGTCAGTTTGTCGTGTTTGAGCTGTTAAAGTTCACAGACTCGAGTGATTTTGTCTCATAACCAGAAATCCTCCCGTTGAGCCTCACGAAGACCTTTTACAAAAAGTGCTGAAGTCTCCTCTCTTCTTTCAGGCTGTTTCCGTGTTTGCCTCTAATGTAAAATTAGACACTCTCCTGCTCGGCTCTCGCTGCGATAACTCACTCCTCACTGGCTGCTTCCAACTTCGCGGAGCCGGCTGTCGGGCGCGAGCTCTCTCTCTCACAGCCTCCCTCTCTCTGTGTGTCTGACCAGCCAATGAGAACATGCTGAGCTGTGTCTTCACGGTGCCGGCTGTAGCGAGGCTCCCTCTTTCTCACAGCTGGGAAAAAAGGCTGAATCTGAAAGAGCAGACTCCTCCCAAACGAGATTCTGCCTCTCACTGCTCTGAGAGAGAGCGCTCGCGCCCGACAGCCGGCACCGTGAACACGGAAGCAGCCAACGAGGAGGAGGGAGTAACTATCCCTCCAAGAGCCGAGCAGGAGGGCGTGTGATTTTACGCGAGAGAGAAAAAGTCTGAAAGAAGAGAGGAGACTTCAGCACAGTTTTGAAAAAGGAAAGCAGTCTTCGTGTGGCTCAACGGGAGGATTTCTGGAAGAGAAATATGATGGGTGGTCTTTTCGAGACAAAAACACATGAGGAAGAGAGAGAAAAGTTCCTCAAATAACAGGACTTCACCATAATCATATGGCGGTTTAAATATGCTTTATGTACAACACATGTAAGGAAATGTCACCTTTCTAAATTATTGTTTTATTTATTGTTGACTGATGGAAGCAGTGTGTGTGGCTCAAAGGGCCTTCCATAAATGTTAGGACTGCGCACACAGTCTTGCAGTGTGAGTGTCGGTGTTAGAGTCGGTGCAGGTGACTCAGCTTTTAGGCAGTAATTGTTCAGCTGAGTGTGAAAAACTGACGAAACAAACGGCGAAAGCAGCTACGAGCTCTCAAAAGAGAGGGAGACATATCACAGCGCGAGCAACTGCTTTGGTGAGGATGACGTCGTCCGAGTCGGCGCGCGCGTGACTTTACGCACAGGATTGTTTGAGCTGTGTGAGAGACGGACGTATCCTCGAGCTCCCATACGAGAGAGGGGGATCACCGCGAGGGCCGGTGGTGGAGGTTCGCGAGCTCCGGAACGAGAGAGAGGCGAAAGCAGCCAAACACAGACTCACACACGAGCTCCTGAGAGAGTTTAATAGTTTAGTATTATTTAAGCCCAATATAATAAATCACCAAATAATTTAGAAAGGTGAAATGTTCATACATGTATTGTACATAAAGCATATTTAAACTGCCATATGATTATTGTGAAGTCCTGATATTTGAGGAACTTTTCTCCCTCTGCCTCATGTGTTTTTGTCTCGAAAAGACCACCCATCATATTTCTCTTCCAGAAATCCTCCCGTTGAGCCACACGAAGACTGCTTTCCTTTTTCCAAACAGTGCTGAAGTCTCCTCTCTTCTTTCAGACTGTTTCTCTCTCGCGTAAAACCACACGCTCTCCTGCTCACGCTCATGTTCTCATTTGCTGATCAGACACAGAGAGAGAGAGAGAGAGGCGTACACCTTCTTTTTTCAGCAGTGAGATAGGGCTCGTGCCCGACTGCCGGCACCGTGAAGACGGAAGCAGCCAATGAGGAGTGAGTAACTATCGCAGCGAGAGCCGAGCAGGAGAGCCGAGCAGGAGAGCGTCTGATTTAGCGCACAGGATTGTCTGACCTGTGAGAGAGACGGACGGTGCAGATGACTCAGATTGTAGGCAGTAATTGTTCAGCTGAGTGTGAATAACCGACGAAACTCGAGGATTCTTCCACAGTCTGTCTGTGGCTGCTTCCGCCTCTCTCTCTTTCGGCAGCTCGAAGAATCGCCCGTCTCTCTCTCAGCTCAAACAATCCTGTGCGTAAAGTCAGGCGCGAGCCAACTCGAACGACCCTCCCCACAGCAGCGGCTCGCGCTGTGACCCCTCTCCCTGTCGAAGCTCTCGCGCCCACTCAATCCCTCTCATATGGAGCTCGTAGCTGCTTTCGCCGTTGGCTTCTCCAGTCTCACTCTCAGATCAAGATCCCTCCGTGTCAAATCTGAACACACCAAAAATAAAGTTGAACTCGGTCAGTTTGTCGTGTTTGGGCTGTTAAAGTTCACCGACTCGAGTGATTTTGTCTCATAACCAGAAATCCTCCCGTTGAGCCTCACGAAGACCTTTTACAAAAAGTGCTGAAGTCTCCTCTCTTCTTTCAGGCTGTTTCCGTGTTTGCTCTAATGTAAAATCAGACACTCTCCTGCTCGGCTCTCGCTGCGATAACTCACTCCTCACTGGCTGCTTCCAACTTCGCGGAGCCGGCTGTCGGGCGCGAGCTCTCTCTCTCACAGCCTCCCTCTCTCTGTGTGTCTGACCAGCCAATGAGAACATGCTGAGCTGTGTCTTCACGGTGCCGGCTGTAGCGAGGCTCCCTCTTTCTCACAGCTGGGAAAAAAGGCTGAATCTGAAAGAGCAGACTCCTCCCAAACGAGATTCTGCCTCTCACTGCTCTGAGAGAGAGCGCTCGGCCCGACAGCCGGCACCGTGAACACGGAAGCAGCCAACGAGGAGGAGGGAGTAACTATCCCTCCAAGAGCCGAGCAGGAGGGCGTGTGATTTTACGCGAGAGAGAAAAAGTCTGAAAGAAGAGAGGAGACTTCAGCACAGTTTTGAAAAAGGAAAGCAGTCTTCGTGTGGCTCAACGGGAGGATTTCTGGAAGAGAAATATGATGGGTGGTCTTTTCGAGACAAAAACACATGAGGAAGAGAGAGAAAAGTTCCTCAAATAACAGGACTTCACCATAATCATATGGCAGTTTAAATCTGCCTTTTGCAAAACACATGTATGGACATTTCACCTTTCTAAATTATTGTTTTATTTATTATATTGGGCTTAAATAATAATAAACTAATACACTCTCAGGAGCTCGTGTCTGAGTCTGTCTGTGGCTGCTTCCGCCTCTCTCTCTTTCGGGAGCTCGAGGATTCGCCCGTCTCTCTCACAGCTCAAACAATCTGTGCACACAGTCTTGCAGTGTGAGGGTCGGTGTTAGAGTCGGTGCAGGTGACTCAGATTTTACGCAGTAATTTTTCAGCTGAGTGTGAAAAACTGATGAAACAAACGGCGAAAGCAGCGGCGAGCTCTCAAAAGAGAGGGAGAGATATCACAGTGCGAGCAGCGGCGCCGAATTCATTTCAGAAGTGGGGGGGCCAAAAAGTGCGTGTGTATGTGACATACTTGCCAACCCTCCCGAGTTTCGCGGGAGACTCCCGATTTCCTCCCGGTCCCGGGGTCATATTTATCCCGCATTTCTCCCGATTTCTGACTAAATCTGATTTGTGAGTCACGACCTGTTTCATTCTAACATAACGCTCCAAATGTTACTGTTTCCACTCGGACTTCAATACAGCTACAACATTGTTTGGTTTCCATGGTAACGCGTCTCTTTGGTAGCGCGCGCAACTGAAAGTCTGAGAGGGTGTTCAGCATGGGGAGGAAGATAGTCACAGAAAACAGAACAAGAATGGACAACTCTACCCTCTGCTCACTCCTTTCCTGTAAATTAAACTATACAGGTCCAGCCCACACATATGACAGCGCAGTTGCTCCATCATTCCATCTCTCTTTTTTCCTGCTCAATACGCTCTTGTTTGACAAGCTGAATGTTGACTGGTGTTTGACTGAAGTAAGCGCACTTTTTTTGAACACACTCTGTGAAAAGTTCCAGTTATTAACTCCGGTATTTACAAAGCTGTCATCTCCACATTTGGATTTGATGGATATCCATCGATCTGATTGATTATTATCGGAGCAAATGATCAAAGTAGTAACGGAGGGAAAATATTTTCGTTTGGATTACTGGTCTGGGGGGAGCTCGCGAGTGTGTGTGTGTGTGTATATACGTGTGTGTGTTTGTGTATTTTTGCCTTTGTGTGTATTGTGTTTGTTTCCCGGGGAAAACACTCACGAGAAACACCGGCTGTTGTTATGCCTGCTGTGACGTAAAGTTACTCCGTTCTCCGCTTGTAATTATGTCGTTACAAGCTTCAAAGTTGTATTTATCATCTGAATTTGCCGAAACAAGTTTAATATTCTAAAAGCCAAGACTTTATTTATTTGAAATCAGATGAAAACGAACTGTAACGGACCCTGCCGTGTTATCTATGATTACTATACGCCTTACATTCATAATTTCAGCGGAGGGAGGGGGAGCGGCGCTGTGGAAGAGCAGAGTGGCGAGTGAGAGCTGTCATCTTCCCTTTACAAGCTTCAAAAATGCCTGTAGCTAATGAGATTGAATATAACAATAAAAAATAACAAACATATACACAGCTAGATCAGATGGCGTTCTTTTTAGATGCGACTTTAGAGTAGAGGGGAATTATTGAAACGGGATGTGTACAGTGTTCCGCGGCATCCGCTGCTGCGAGAATGTGGGGCAGGGCTGTAAAGTGGGGGGGCCAATGGCCCCCCTGCTTCCGGCGACCTTGAGTGCGAGCCACTGCTGTGGGGAGGATGACGTCGTCCGACTCGGCGCGCGCCTGACTTTACGCACAGGATTGTTTGAGCTGTGTGAGAGACGGACGAATCCTCGAGCTCCCATACGAGAGAGGGGGATCACCGCGAGGGCCGGTGGTGGAGGTTCGCGAGCTCCGGAACGAGAGAGAGGCGAAAGCAGCCAAACAGACCCACACACGAGCTCCTGAGAGAGTTTAATAGTTTAGTATTATTTAAGCCCAATATAATAAATCACCAAATAATTTAGAAAGGTGAAATGTTCATACATGTATTGTACATGAAGCATATTTAAACTGCCATATGATTATTGTGAAGTCCTGATATTTGAGGAACTTTTCTCCCTCTGCCTCATGTGTTTTTGTCTCGAAAAGACCACCCATCATATTTCTCTTCCAGAAATCCTCCCGTTGAGCCACACGAAGACTGCTTTCCTTTTTCCAAACAGTGCTGAAGTCTCCTCTCTTCTTTCAGACTGTTTCTCTGTCGCGTAAAATCACACGCTCTCCTGCTCACGCTCATGTTCTCATTTGCTGATCAGACACAGAGAGAGAGAGAGGCGTACACCTTCTTTTTTCAGCAGTGAGATAGGGCTCGTGCCCGACTGCCGGCACCGTGAAGACGGAAGCAGCCAATGAGGAGTGAGTAACTATCGCAGCGAGAGCCGAGCAGGAGAGCCGAGCAGGAGAGCTTCTGATTTTGCCCACAGGATTGTCTGAGCTGTGAGAGAGACGGACGAATCCTCGAGCTCCCATATGAGATAGGGGGATCACAGCGAGAGCCGGTGGAGGTGCGCAAGCACTCTACCACACAGCTGTTATGCTGCATCCGCGAGCTTGCCGCACGAGAGAGGGATCGCAGCGAGTTGGGAGGAATCTGATCTTTCAGAATCAGCCTTATCCCCCGAGCTGTGAGAGAGAGGTACCGGGCCCGACATTCGGCGTGGTGAATACACGGCTCAACAACCGCGAGCTTCCGCACGAGAAGTTGAGCCCGAGCCCTCTCTCTCACATCTCGGGAAAAATAAGTCGGGAAATCAGACTCCTCCCATAGATTGTCCCGAAAACAAAGAGTATTAAAGAGAGAGCATTTGGAGAAGATTCAGTCTGACTTGGGATTGCACTCTGTTGACAGCTGCTGTAACTGCACCTCTCTCACACAGCTCTGAAAAAATAAGGCGGATCACTCTCTCAAAGCTCGGAAAGAATAGTATTAACGAGAGAGCACTTGCAATAAGCACAGGATCCAGACAACACCGAAGAAGACTGGAGATGGCAGCTCATACTTTGCGCATGTTCTTACTTATTGTCCACCTTCCTCTCGTAGGAGGCCTAGCTGTCGATACAATATTAGGAGACCGAGTTCAGTTTCCAGAAACCGAACAGTGCAGGGAGAGAGGAGCGACACTTCAGCACACTTTGACAGGTGGAAGCAGTCAGACTGTGGCTCATCTGGAGGATGTCTGGAAGCCGGCAGCAGGTTACAAAGACAGGATTAGTCCAAACGAGTCCGTGGTCTTAAACAGGAGCAACATCAACGACCAGGGACTGTACGGGTTAACCTGCGGCTCAGAGCAGGAGAGACCTATCCATCTGAATGTCATCACATCCTCGGAGAAATCAGTGACTGAGGGACAGGCTGCTGGATTTACCTTCCACTACTTTACTGCAGGAGAACTCGGGAGGTACAGAGTGGAGAGAAACACACAGCTTGTGTTTGAGCTGGACCTCTCCTCCGGAAGCACCTCGCAGGGCTCAGGGTTTGAGAACAGAACATCTGTAGCCCCTCACTGGAAGTCAGATGGAGACCTGACTCTGACCCTGCAGGCGGTGAAGCCCGAGGACCGGGGAGATTACTTTCTCTACGTCCTCAAGAACAGAAAGAGGGGACATCTGCAGGCTGTGAGGATGAGGGTCAGCCCTGCACTGAATACACCAGAGGAGAGGAACCCGGAACAGATCACCTGCACCCCCCAGCCAGCATGCGTGAGTACAACACATACAAATATGGATTGTAAAATGCAGCTTATGGAAACATCTTAGATATTATCGGACTGTAGGATTTTGTTTAAGGTGTCATTTTTTAGTTTCACATCTTACTAAATTCCTCTTTTTCTGTTTCCCCTGGAGCAGAAGGAGAGGACCCCGTGGATCCCCATCGCCATCATCGCTGCTCTGGTTCTGGTTGCACTTGGTGTTGTGTGTAGGCAGAGGATCTGCAGATCAAATGTCTCATCCGGTGGAGGAAGATCTCCGACAGAAGAGGAGAGTCAACCCATCACAGAACCTCGTGTTCCAGAAGAGAATGGACATGCTTCATTAGCTTAATATGTATTTATAATGTATTTTATTTTCACTGCACTTTCCCTTCGATGTAACACTTTTCCCCTGTCTCTGGGAAAATAAGGGATTCTGAATCTGATCTTGTGCTTTGCCAATAAAATAATAAAATGTATTTTTGTTGTGTTTGTGTGCTGGACTGGAGGTGAATATATTATCTCCAAAACATTTTTTAAATAACCCATATATTTTAAATTGAAAACCTGCATCTTGAAATAAATGCACATAATAGATTTCAAAAAGTATGATAATATAAATGGACGGTTGGAAACGAAATAAAACACAGCTCATCAGACGGTAACATCTCTCTGATAAACTGCGGGATGCTGTTTTTACGCAGGGTTTAGGGCCTACAGTGAGCACTTGTTGACTGATGGAAGCAGTGTGTGTGGCTCAAAGGGCCTTCCATAAATGTTAGGACTGCGCACACAGTCTTGCAGTGTGAGGGTCGGTGTTAGGGTCGGTGCAGGTGACTCAGATTTTAGGCAGTAATTGTTCAGCTGAGTGTGAAAAACTGACGAAACAAACGGCGAAAGCAGCTACGAGCTCTCAAAAGAGAGGGAGACATATCACAGCGCGAGCCACTGCTGTGGGGAGGATGACGTCGTCCGAGTCGGCGCGCGCCTGACTTAACTCACAGGATTATTTGAGCTGTGAGAGAGACGGACGAATCCTCGAGCTCCCATACGAGAGAGGGGGATCACCGCGAGGGCCGGTGGAGGTTTGCGAGCTCCGGAACGAGAGAGAGGAGAGTTCATAGTTTATTATTATTCAAGCCCAATATAATAAATAAAACAATAATTTAGAAAGTGAAATGTTCATACATGTGTTGTGCAAAAAGCCTATTTAAACTGCCATATGATTATTGTGATATTTGAGGAACTCTTCTCCCTCTACCTCGTGTTTTTGTCTTGAAAATACATTTTCAAATGTTGTTATTAGCAAAGCAAAAGTTCAGAATCAGAAATCCCTTGTTTTCCCACAGAGGGGAACAGCAGCTAACAATGTATCAAAGACAGATGTTCTGATGAGCTGTCTTTTTATTTCGTTTCCAACCCTCCTATTATCCTCCAGACTTTTTTAAAATCTGCATATTTGTATTGTGTGAAGTAATTTCAAGTTGCAGGTTTTCAATTATGGGTTATTTTTTAAATGTTTGGGAGAGAATCAGTTCACCTTAAGTCCACCTCCAGCACACAAACACGCAAAACATGACATTTTATTATTTTATTGGCAAAGATCAGAGAGACAGGGGAAAGTGTTGCATCTAAGGGAAAGTGCAGTGAAAATAGTCAATATTAAGCTGATAAAGCATGTCCATTCTCTTCTGGAACACGAGGGTCTGTGATGGGTTGACTCTCCTCTTCTGTCAGAGATCTTCCTCCACCGGGTGAGACATTTGATCTGCAGATCCTCTGCCTACACACAACACCAAGTGCAACCAGAACCAGAGCAGCGATGATGGCGATGGTGAACCACGGGGTCTCCTTCTGCTCCAGTGAGGGGAAACAGAACAAGAGGAACTTAGTATGATCTGACTCGTTTGGACTCATCCTGTCTTTGTAACCTGCTGCCGGCTTCCAGACATCCTCCAGACGAGCCACAGTCTGACTGCTTCCACCTGTCAAAGTGTGCTGAAGTGTCGCTCCTCTCTCCCAGCACTGTTCAGTCTCTGGAAACTGAACTCGGTCTCCTAATATTGTATTGACAGCTAGGCCTCCTACGAGAGGAAGGTGGACAATAAGTAAGAAAACGCGCAAAGTAAGAGCTGTCATCTTCAGTCTTCTTCGGTGTTGTCTGGATCGTGTGCTTATTACAAATGCTCTCTCGTTATTCTTTCCGACCTTTGAGAGAGGGATCCGCCTCCTTTTTTCAGAGCTGTGTGAGAGAGGTGGAGTTACAGCAGGTGTCCACAGAGTGCAGACTGAATCTTCTCCAAATCCTCTCTCTTTAATACTCTTTGTTTTCGGGTGTTCCGCCTACATTTTAAATGGTTCCACCCACATTGTACATTTTTGATGGTGTCCGCCTACATTTTTTAGTGTTACCTCATTATGAAAAAAGAAAGCAGCCGAGCAGGAGAGCGTGTGATTTTCCGCGAGAGAGAAACAGCCTGAAAGAAGAGAGGAGACTTCAGCACAGTTTTGAAAAAGGAAAGCAGTCTTCGCGTGGCTCAACGGGAGGATTTCTGGAAGAGAAATATGATGGGTGGTCTTTTCGAGACAAAAACAAATGAGGCAGAGGGAGAAAAGTTCCTCAAGTATCAGGACTTTACAGTAATTATATGGCAATCTAAATATGCTTTATGTACAACACATGTAAGGAAATGTCACCTTTCTAAATTATTGTTTTATTTATTATATTGGTTTTAAATAATAAAAAACTAATAAACTCTCGGGAGCTCGTGTCTGAGTCTGTCTGTGGCTGCTTCCGCCTCTCTCTCTTTCGGCAGCTCGAAGAATCGCCTGTCTCTCTCTCAGCTCAAACAATCCTGTGCGTAAAGTCAGGCGCGAGCCAACTCGAACGACCCTCCCCACAGCAGCGGCTCGCGCTGTGACCCCTCTCCCTGTCGAAGCTCTCGCGCCCACTCAATCCCTCTCATATGGAGCTCGTAGCTGCTTTCGCCGTTGGCTTCTCCAGTCTCACTCTCAGATCAAGATCCCTCCGTGTCAAATCTGAACACACCAAAAATAAAGTTGAACTCGGTCAGTTTGTCGTGTTTGAGCTGTTAAAGTTCACGGACTCGAGTGATTTTGTCTCATAACCAGAAATCCTCCCGTTGAGCCTCACGAAGACCTTTTACAAAAAGTGCTGAAGTCTCCTCTCTTCTTTCAGGCTGTTTCCGTGTTTGCCTCTAACGTAAAATCAGACACTCTCCTGCTCGGCTCTCGCTGCGATAACTCACTCCTCACTGGCTGCTTCCAACTTCGCGGAGCCGGCTGTCGGGCGCGAGTTCTCTCTCTCACAGCCTCCCTCTCTCGGTGTGTCTGACCAGCCAATGAGAACTGGGAGAGAGGCGTACACCTTCTTTTTTCAGCAGTGAGATAGGACTCGTGCGCGACTGCCGGCACCGTGAAGACGGAAGCAGCCAATGAGGAGTGAGTAACTATCGCAGCGAGCGCGCGCAGGAGAGCCGAGCAGGAGGAGAGCGTGATTTTGCGCACAGGATTGTCTGAGCTGTGAGAGAGACGGACGAATCCTCGAGCTCCCATATGAGATAGGGGGATCACAGCGAGAGCCGGTGGAGGTGCGCAAGCACTCTACAACAGAGCTGGTATGCTGCATCCGCGAGCTTGCCGCACGAGAGAGGGATCGCAGCGAGTTGGGAGGAATCTGATCTTTCAGAATCAGCCTTATCCCCCGAGCTGTGAGAAAGAGGTACCGGGCCCGACATTCGGCGTGGTGAAAACACGGCTCAACAACCGCAAGCTTCCGCAAGAGAAGTTGAGCCCGATAAAATGTCGGTAAAAATAAGTCGGTAACTCAGACTCCTCCCAGATTGTCCCGAAAACAAAGAGTATTAAAGAGAGAGCATTTGGAGAAGATTCAGTCTGACTTGGGCTTGCACTCTGTTGAAAGCTGCTGTAACTGCACCTCTCTCACACAGCTCTGAAAAAATAAGGCGGATCACTCTCTCAAAGCTCGGAAAGAATAGTATTAACGAGAGAGCACTTGCAATAAGCACAGGATCCAGACAACACCAAAGAAGACTGGAGATGGCAGCTCATACTTTGCGCATTATCTTACTTATTGTCCACCTTCCTCTCGTAGGAGGCCTAGCTGTCGATACAATATTAGGAGACCGAGTTCAGTTTCCAGAAACCGAACAGTGCAGGGAGAGAGGAGCGACACTTCAGCACACTTTGACAGGTGGAAGCAGTCAGACTGTGGCTCATCTGGAGGATGTCTGGAAGCCGGAAGCAGGTTACAAAGACAGGATGAGTCCAAACGAGTCCGTGGTCTTAAACAGGAGCAACATCAACGACCAGGGACTGTACGGGTTAACCTGCGGCTCAGAGCAGGAGAAACCTATCCATCTGAATGTCATCACATCCTCGGAGAAATCAGTGACTGAGGGACAGGCTGCTGGATTTACCTCCACTACTTTACTGCAGGAGAACTCGGGAGGTACAGAGTGGAGAGAAACACACAGCTTGTGTTTTGATGGACCTCTCCTCCGGAAGCACCTCGCAGGGCTCAGGGTTTGAGAACAGAACATCTGTAGCCCCTCACTGGAAGTCAGATGGAGACCTGACTCTGACCCTGCAGGCGGTGAAGCCCGAGGACCGGGGAGATTACTTTCTCTACGTCCTCAAGGACAGAAAGAGGGGACATCTGCAGGCTGTGAGGATGAGGGTCAGCCCTGCACTGAATACACCAGAGGAGAGGAACCCGGAACAGATCACCTGCACCCCCCAGCCACCATGCGTGAGTACAACACATACAAATATAGATTGTAAAATGCAGTTTATGGAAACATCTTAGATATTATCGGACTGTAGGATTTTGTTTAAGGTGTCATCTTTTAGTTTCACATCTTACTAAATTCCTCTTTTTCTGTTTCCCCTGGAGCAGAAGGAGAGGACCCCGTGGATCCCCATCGCCATCATCGCTGCTCTGGTTCTGGTTGCACTTGGTGTTGTGTGTAGGCAGAGGATCTGCAGATCAAATGTCTCATCCGGTGGAGGAAGATCTCCGACAGAAGAGGAGAGTCAACCCATCACAGAACCTCGTGTTCCAGAAGAGAATGGACATGCTTCATTAGCTTAATATGTATTTATAATGTATTTTATTTTCACTGCACTTTCCCTTCGATGTAACACTTTTCCCCTGTCTCTGGGAAAAGGGGATTCTGAATCTGATCTTGTGCTTTGCCAATAAAATAATAAAATGTATTTTTGTTGTGTTTGTGTGCTGGACTGGAGGTGAATATATTATCTCCAAAACATTTTTTAAATAACCCATATATTTTAAATTGAAAACCTGCATCTTGAAATAAATGCACATAATAGATTTCAAAAAGTATGATAATATAAATGGACGGTTGGAAACGAAATAAAACACAGCTCATCAGACGGTAACATCTCTCTGATAAACTGCGGGATGCTGTTTTTACGCAGGGTTTAGGGCCTACAGTGAGCACTTGTTGACTGATGGAAGCAGTGTGTGTGGCTCAAAGGGCCTTCCATAAATGTTAGGACTGCGCACACAGTCTTGCAGTGTGAGGGTCGGTGTTAGAGTCGGTGCAGGTGACTCAGATTTTAAGCAGTAAATGTTCAGCTGAGTGTGAAAAACTGACGAAACAAACGGCGAAAGCAGCTACGAGCTCTCAAAAGAGAGGGAGACATATCACAGCGCGAGCAACTGCTGTGGGGAGGATGACGTCGTCCGAGTCGGCGCGCGCGTGACTTTACGCACAGGATTGTTTGAGCTGTGTGAGAGACGGACGAATCCTCGAGCTCCCATACGAGAGAGTAGTGGTCCGGTAGTGGACGTTCGCGAGCTCCGGAACGAGAGAGAGGCGAAAGCAGCCAAACAGACTCATACACGAGCTCCTGAGAGAGTTTAATAGTTTAGTATTATTTAAGCCCAATATAATAAATCACCAAATAATTTAGAAAGGTGAAATGTTCATACATGTATTGTACATAAAGCATATTTAAACTGCCATATGATTATTGTGAAGTCCTGATATTTGAGGAACTTTTCTCCCTCTGCCTCATGTGTTTTTGTCTCGAAAAGACCACCCATCATATTTCTCTTCCAGAAATCCTCCCGTTGAGCCACACGAAGACTGCTTTCCTTTTTCTAAACAGTGCTGAAGTCTCCTCTCTTCTTTCAGACTGTTTCTCTCTCGCGTAAAATCACACGCTCTCCTGCTCACGCTCATGTTCTCATTTGCTGATCAGACACAGAGAGAGAGAGAGGCGTACACCTTCTTTTTTCAGCAGTGAGATAGGGCTCGTGCCCGACTGCCGGCACCGTGAAGACGGAAGCAGCCAATGAGGAGTGAGTAACTATCGCAGCGAGAGCCGAGCAGGAGAGCTTCTGATTTTGCGCACAGGATTGTCTGAGCTGTGAGAGAGACGGACGAATCCTCGAGCTCCCATATGAGATAGGGGGATCACAGCGAGAGCCGGTGGAGGCGCGCAAGCACTCTACCACACAGCTGGTATACTGCATCCGCGAGCTTGCCGCACGAGAGAGGGATCGCAGCGAGTTGGGAGGAATCTGATCTTTCAGAATCAGCCTTATCCAACAAGAAACATGTAATGTAATGTAAAGCATTGCCGTCAAACCATTTATTTCATCCCTATCCCCTTGTCTGACCTGTGAGAGAGACGGACGGTGCAGATGACTCAGATTGTAGGCAGTAATTGTTCAGCTGAGTGTGAAAAACTGACGAAGCTCGAGGATTCTTCTACAGTCTGTCTGTGGCTGCTTCCGCCTCTCTCTCTTTCGGCAGCTCGAAGAATCGCCCGTCTCTCTCTCAGCTCTGATGATTGAGCTGATTTGAGCTGTGAGAGAGACGGACGAATCCTCGAGCTCCCATACGAGAGAGGGGGATCACCGCGAGGCCCGGTGGAAGTTCGCGAGCTCCGGAACGAGAGAGAGGAAAGTTCATAGTTTATTATTATTCAAGCCCAATATAATAAATAAAACAATAATTTAGACAGGTGAAATGTTCATACATGTGTTGTGCAGTAATTTCAAGTTGCAGGTTTTCAATTATGGTTATTTTTTAAATGTTTGGGAGAGAATCAGTTCACCTTAAGTCCACCTCCAGCACACAAACACGCAAAACATGACATTTTATTATTTTATTGGCAAAGATCAGAGAGACAGGTTAAAGTGTTGCATCTAAGGGAAAGTGCAGTGAAAATAGTCAATATTAAGCTGATAAAGCATGTCCATTCTCTTTTGGAACACGAGGGTCTGTGATGGGTTGACTCTCCTCTTCTGTCAGAGATCTTCCTCCACCGGGTGAGACATTTGATCTGCAGATCCTCTGCCTACACACAACACCAAGTGCAACCAGAACCAGAGCAGCGATGATGGCGATGGTGAACCACGGGGTCTCCTTCTGCTCCAGTGAGGGGAAACAGAACAAGAGGAACTTAGTATGATCTGACTCGTTTGGACTCATCCTGTCTTTGTAACCTGCTGCCGGCTTCCAGACATCCTCCAGACGAGCCACAGTCTGACTGCTTCCACCTGTCAAAGTGTGCCGAAGTGTCGCTCCTCTCTCCCTGCACTGTTCAGTCTCTGGAAACTGAACTCGGTCTCCTAATATTGTATTGACAGCTAGGCCTCCTACGAGAGGAAGGTGGACAATAAGTAAGAAAACGCGCAAAGTAAGAGCTGTCATCTTCAGTCTTCTTCGGTGTTGTCTGGATCGTGTGCTTATAACAAATGCTCTCTCGTTATTCTTTCCGACCTTTGAGAGAGGGTTCCGCCTCCTTTTTTCAGAGCTGTGTGAGAGAGGTGGAGTTACAGCAGGTGTCCACAGAGTGCAGACTGAATCTTCTCCAAATCCTCTCTCTTTAATACTCTTTGTTTTCGGGTGTTCCGCCTACATTTTAAATGGTTCCACCCACATTGTACATTTTTGATGGTATTCGCCTACGTTTTTTAGTGTTACCTCATTTTGAAAAAAGAAAGCAGCCGAGCAGGAGAGCGTGTGATTTTCCGCGAGAGAGAAACAGCCTGAAAGAAGAGAGGAGACTTCAGCACAGTTTTGAAAAAGGAAAGCAGTCTTCGCGTGGCTCAACGGGAGGATTTCTGGCAGAGAAATATGATGGGTGGTCTTTTCAAGACAAAAACACATGAGGCAGAGGGAGAAAAGTTCCTCAAGTATCAGGACTTTACAGTTATTATATGGCAATCTAAATATGCTTTATGTACAACACATGTAAGGAAATGTCACCTTTCTAAATTATTGTTTTATTTATTATATTGGTTTTAAATAATAATAAACTAATAAACTCTCTCGGGAGCTCGTGTCTGAGTCTGTCTGTGGCTGCTTCCGCCTCTCTCTCTTTCGGCTGCTCGAAGAATCGCCTGTCTCTCTCTCAGCTCAAACAATCCTGTGCGTAAAGTCAGGCGCGAGCCAACTCGAACGACCCTCCCCACAGCAGCGGCTCGCGCTGTGACCCCTCTCCCTGTCGAAGCTCTCGCGCCCCCTCAATCCCTCTCATATGGAGCTCGTAGCTGCTTTCGCCGTTGGCTTCTCCAGTCTCACTCTCAGATCAAGATCCCTCCGTGTCAAATCTGAACACACCAATAAAGTTGAACTCGGTCAGTTTGTCGTGTTTGAGCTGTTAAAGGTCACGGACTCGAGTGATTTTGTCTCATAACCAGAAATCCTCCCGTTGAGCCTCACGAAGACCTTTTACAAAAAGTGCTGAAGTCTCCTCTCTTCTTTCAGGCTGTTTCCGTGTTTGCCTCTAACGTACAATCAGACACTCTCCTGCTCGGCTCTCGCTGCGATAACTCACTCCTCACTGGCTGCTTCCAACTTCGCGGAGCCGGCTGTCGGGCGCGAGCTCTCTCTCTCACAGCCTCCCTCTCTCTGTGTGTCTGACCAGCCAATGAGAACTGGAGAGAGGCGTACACCTTATTTTTTCAGCTGTGAGAGAGCGCTCTTGCCCAACAGCCGGCACCGTGAACACGGAAGCAGCCAACGAGGAGGTGGGAGTAACTATCCCTCCAAGAGCCGAGCAGGAGAGCGTGTGATTTTCCGCGAGAGAGAAACAGCCTGAAAGAAGAGAGGAGACTTCAGCACAGTTTGGAAAAAGGAAAAGTAGTCTTCGTGTGGCTCAACGGGAGGATTTCTGGAAGAGAAATATGATGGGTGGTCTTTTCGAGACAAAAACACATGAGAAAGAGAGAAAAGTTCCTCAAATAACAGGACTTCACCATAATCATATGGCAGTTTAAAAAAACACATGTATGGACATTTCACCTTTCTAAATTATTGTTTTATTTATTATATTGGGCTTAAATAATAATAAACTACAGAGCAGGAGACAGAGCAGGAGTCAGGTCGGAGGACAGAGCAGGAGTCAGGTCGGAGGTAATTGATCAGCTGAGAGAGAAAAATGGACGAAACAAACGAGCTCTCAAAAGAGAGGGAGAGACAGCGCGAGTCGCTGCTATGGGGAGGGTGACGTCGTTCGAGTCCGCGCGCGCCTGACTTTACTCAGGATTGTTTGAGCTGTGTGAGAGACGGACGAATCCTCGAGCTCCCATACGAGGGGGGGATCACCGCGAGGGCCGGTGGAGGTTCACGAGCTCCAGAACGAGAGAGGCGAAAGCAGCCAAAGACAGACTCAGACACGAGCTCCTGAGAGTGTATTAGTTTATTATTATTTAAACCCAATATAATAAATCACCAAATAATTTAGAAAGGTGAAATGTTCATACATGTAGTGTGCAAAAAGCATATTTAAACTGCCATATGATTATTGTGAAGTCCTGATATTTGAGGAACTTTTCTCCCTCTGCCTCATGTGTTTTTATCTCGAAAAGACCACCCATCATATTTCTCTTCCAGAAATCCTCCCGTTGAGCCACACGAAGACTGCTTTCCTTTTTCCAAACAGTGCTGAAGTCTCCTCCCTTCTTTCAGGCTGTTTCTCTCTCGCGTAAAATCCTTGATTTAAGTAGGCTACCTCTGACATTTCCAAATTGATCAGGGTAACACAGGTAGCTATACACATTCAGAGTAAACAATAATTATACACGTATATAGAAAAAGTGATACAAAAAAACTAAAAGGTATAATTTCAATTAAAATATTTATCAAATTTGGTTTTGATATCCTTCTAATATGTTATATTTTTAATAGTGCCATATTCTAAGTCAAAATGTGGTTGGTCAACATTTGGTCTAGAATGCATTTTATAACCCTAACCATATTCCCAAAAATAAAATGTGTTGTATAAAAAAAAACAATATTTGTATTAAATCCACCACCTTTAAAGTTTATTAAAATGTCCACATTCAGGTACTGATGGAATATGGTTTTCAATTATATTTACATTATTATTTATTAACTTAGTTATTTTGTAATGCTGCTACTTTGTTTTAAATCATGGATGTGCACTTTTTTATTTTAATAACTTGTGCTTGCTTCTTTAATATCTTAGTCCACTCATTACAATTGCGTCTTTTTATCCTCGCTTTCCCTTTGCTGCATCTGTACATATCCTGCTGTGCGACAAATGAAGGATTTTTGATACTTTGCCAATAAAATAAATGTAAAAGGTGACCATATGCTCGTGTTTTTCCCTGTGTGTGCTGGACTGGTTTCGACGTATAAAGTTAATGGATTCTTCTCCTCAACATTAAAAATACAATATATAAAAAAGAAAATCTGCAAAGCAAACTAACTGGACAACATGTGCTTATTGAAAAAGTCTGATAGAGGTAAATAGGAGGTTAAACATCGAAATAAAAACACACAGCTTCAGATTGAACTTCCCTTTCATTCATTCCGGGAGTCAGAAGCCATTTTACTCATAATTTGGTAATGACGCAAATAAACCAGTCATAACTGCCCTGTTCTTCTTTGTTACTCATTTAGGCTATCATTCTTATTTATCAGCAACACACAATGACCTGAGTGCATATGGGCAGGATTTAAACGTTGTGCAACATTAATATCCCCTCCTGTTATTTATTTGTCCATCTCAGTTTATTTACAATTGGCATACAGCTACCGCTTCAATTCAAATTCTATACGGTCACTTTTTTGGAAACAAAATCCAGCTTCTTTTATTTTTTTACCATTATCTGCTATTGTGTTTCTTTCTTTACTTATTGTGTTCTTTTACTATTAATAATGTGAGCATACTTAGTTATTTTTGTAATAATGCAGGTCCATTCCCCCCACTTCACTGTACATTTCCCCGTTGCGGGACAAATAAAAGAATTCTGATTGAAAGCCTTTATAGTCTATTTTAAATCCTCACGAAACTGTGGCGCGCTTACACTGTAGGTGCGCCGCCTTTGCGCTCCCTGCCAGGGACATGCACAGACATTTTGGGGGGCGGGTGCTCAAGTGAGAAAAAAGGGCACTTCCCTAATGGAAATAAAACTTCCAACAAACACATAAATGGTGTTCGTTTTACTACCATGTCTGAATTCATCTATAGATTTAAAGCTAATCTGCATTTAAACATAACATTTCAGGGGAAAATACTGACTTGACGTAAGTAACTATCTCGAGGCACTAGCAGTTTAGTCATTTGTTCATCACCACTCACCTTCAAACAAGCCAAGAAAAGCCGGCATAACATGGGACAGTAAAGTGGGAGGTGCTGCTACCTGTCTGTCTGAAGTGACTGCCGATGACTGTCCGCACCGCTGTGCAGGAGACGTGGAGGGAGGGTAGAGGGAGGGAGGGTAGAGGGAGGGAGGGAGGGTAGAGGGAGGGAGGGAGGGAGGGAGGGTAGAGGGAGCATCGGAACTTCACAGTCTAATCTGCCGACCTGATATTTTAATTTTGTATTCAATCAATATATTTTTGGAAAGGCAAACTGTGCGCAAACAGCAGTAGATATATATTCATTTATAAAAATGAAAAAAAGGGCACTTTCTCTGGAGGAAGAAAAAGGGCATGGGCTCATCCTCACTTTGATGTCTGTGTGCACATGCCTGCTCCCTGCGCAAGCTGAGGCCCCCTCCGCGAGGTGAGGCCCCACGCACTCGCAGTCTGCGTGATCGGCCTGTAGGGAGGGGCGGCCCTGCGTAAGAAACATAATTATTTCCTTGAATCAACAAATCAAAAGGCTACTAAAGCAGTTCATTACAACATTAAACACAATACAGGCAGGGGTGAGTATACCTGATAGTAAATAAGTAAACCACCGCAACCAAACACTAGCCTACTACACACTGCGAAAGTATTCACGATGCAATCTGTTTGTCATTTTGCCGCCACGGCGGGTATAAAAGAGTATTTCTTAGCATGTGAGGAAGGTCGTTTTACATCAAGGTGCATGAGGTTTGGAGATGATAATGAAGATGATTTAATGTGCCAAAGAAAGCAGAGTTAAAGTTCATTTAGGGCCATTGCTGGGGTCTTTTAACCCCAGAAACAGTCTCTCCACTGGGTCCACTCTGCAGGAAGTATAGGCCTAAATGGAAGCTTGAGTGATTTCATATCTTAAACTCAAGCTTATCTGTGATTAAACTTCACTTTTATCTTCATTTAAGGGTGCTAACTCCTCACTGATCCGTACATTTCTAGTTCCATCATATGTTTAACTACACCGGTTTATTGTTGATCTTCTACGGCTGCAAACATTTCGCAGCAGCGAGCAAACAAACATTTTCAACTTAAAAAAACACACAAAAGTCAGAGTTCAACCCCGCCCACACCAATCGGATATTCCAGGCTTTATAGGCCAGGATTTACACCAATACAAATACATATCCTGATTGGATCTGGGCCTGTAGCTCCTTCACGACACAGACACAGATCGGTTCTTTAAAACGGGCGTTTATTTCTTGGAGTTTTCATCTTGTAGCCTCCCCTCTTCAGTTACGCCGTGAGAACTACAACAACGAATAACACGTATCCATAGCCAAACATATTAGCATATTGTGCTACACATATATGAATGAAAATAGGACATATGAAAACACAAAACAAATACCTCGTTGGCCGCTTGTCGTGAAAGGAGATTCATCTTTAAAGTTCCTTTTCCGTATAACCTTGTCAAATTATAACTTTGTCACAGACTTCAGCAGAGCTTCAAATAAAGACGTCAACCCACGTTGAGTTGTCCAGTGCATCAACAAAACACGCAGTACCAGTACATGAACAAACATTCGTTCCTATAGGCACAGGAAACAACAAACACTTACGCATATTGGTTTAACATATAAAACAAACTGTATTAAATCATGCCATATTTGACGATTATAATATTACATGAAATAAAGTATTTATTTATTGAATTTAACCATGAAATTAATTGTGTTCATTTTAATTAAGGCAACTTTGTTACGTCATTTACTGGGCCTATCCGGGCCTTCCCTTTGCTGCGCCTTCAATGGTGAGTTGGTCCTTCTTGCAGTAACAGATGTTACAACTGAATCTGTTGTGGGTAACCTTTCCACATTAAAAATGTCAAACAATGACTGGACCTATAGGCCTAAAACCTGCGTTAGTGTTGTGTGCCAGAAGGGGGCATACCAGTACATTCTTTGTACTGCTTCTGTTTCTGATTTTATGTAAAGCGTCTTTGAGCACCAGGAAAAGCGCTATAAACTTAAATGTATTATTATTATTATTATTATTATTATTATTATTATTATTATGGTGGAAGGCATTAAAGTCCTGACTGCTCTGGGGACTTCCTATAGCCATTATAGGATTTCCTTTTTTTGTTTTCTTTCTAACATTTTTTAAAATGTTGGTGAACATTTTGTTGTTGTTTGTTAGATTCTGCACAAATAAATATACCTACTGTAAGTTATATGCTTGGTGGTTTGTTCAAATAATTGGTTAATAAAAACTCAATCAAAATGAATAAATTCCACACATTTACTTATTATAATTATGTTGTATAAACTCAATTTATTCAGTACCTTCTAATCAAATTGTTGTGATTAAAATCTATTTAATTATATTAATTGTCACTTTGTTGCCACAATTGTTGTAAGTAACTATTGGTCACAGTTTTTACAGTGCAGTAGCTGTTTTAAAATGTATTCAATTGTCTTATTGTGCCCCCTGGTGCCCAAATTTGAAATACTGGTGCCGGTATAGTCTTCTTATGGGAAGTGTGTGCTTAGAAAGTCAATATCATATCAGGTATTTAGTGTCTTTTATCTGCTAATAGCAGCATTTGGACAAGTGGTGTAAAAAGGGAAACATTTTCACATTGAATTAACACTTCATCCTTAGATTCATGGAGATTCATGGTTTTAAATACCTGAAAACAATCAAAATACAGAACTTATTTTGGTGAAAATTATCATTTTATTGTATGCTTGCACTAATTGTTTTATTATCCAGAGGACATCTTGCCATTTGCTTACAACCTTCTACTTTATGCATCTAAGAATATAATTTAGTACCTCACACACATCTAATTCAAGATTTTGAAATAAACAAACAACATTAAACAAGACAATACAGCTCATTCTTTACAACACATAAACACCCCTCATCAGCTTCTGGCTATGTGGTAAAGCAATCAGAAAACTAAATAGTCTGAATAGAAGATTGATTTAAAAAGTCATTCATAATCAGGATCGATCAATAAAGACACAAGACATATTTGTCATGTCCCGATGTATTGCACTTCCCAAAGTCTATTTACAGAGTTCACTTTTTTATAGTGTATAAAAGGTACACAAGTACAAAAATTGACATTTAAAGGAAATGCTAAAAGGACAGTTTCCTACAACCCATCACAGAGGATGATAAGCAGGCAGCAGAGATGCAGGATGGTTTATTAAATACACTGTGGCTGTAAAGTCTGAAGCAAACAACTGGTTAATGGAAGTAAATACATTTGAACAATTCATGAGACAGACCTTTTTTCACAGTATTCAAAGACAGGTGGAGGTGAAAGGACATCTTAAAATAAATGTACCTCTGAATGAATGAAGCAGAATAAAAAAGCAATATCATGATTCCTCCACAAGGGGGTGCTCTTTATCTTTAGCTGAACGTATTACATGATGTTATCTGTAATCAAATGCATAGAGAGGGAATTGAGGGGCAACTCCTGAGTATTAAACAAGTAACCCTAACCCATAAATGACTCCTGTGACCAGAGCATTTTGTAAACATCTGTAATGCCGAAACCCACCAAACCAAAGTAACTACATTTACCAATAACAGTATTTTAATTAAGTATTTCCAAATTAAGTAACATTATACTTCTATTCTACTACAAAAAAAGTCCATATTTACTAATACAAAAAAAAAGTTAGCTCCACATTAAAATGTTGTAAGTATATTAGTGATATGATTTGGCCAACATTATATAAAAAAAGCATAAGTGCTTTTATTTTTGGTATTTTAAAAATACTTTGACTAGAGTGAAATCATGAATGCAGGTTTTTTCCCTTTCTGCACTGTGGTATGACTAATTTTACTTTAAGTACTTTCTCCATCACTGACCACTTATTTTGATGTCTTCCTATACTGAAGAAAACCAACAAAGAAACCCTGCTCTGCTCTCATTCAATTAGCGGCATGGAATCATCTTCAGGTAGATTTGCCAGAGGAGAGAAGCGGTTAACGGACAGTAATGGGTAGGAGGAGGTGTTTCTACGTTGAGCTTTGGCACCGTTTGAACGTGATCCAGACACGGACATGCTCATCGAACGCTGAACCTGCGAGGAAGAGGAGGCTGAAGGAGAACTGGGGGACACTTCATCATTTTTGGTCAAAAGAGCAGGACTGCTGAGGCTATGTTTGCCCCTTTGGATCGGAGGGAATGCAGGGATGTGTGTTGGGACGTCTGGTTTTGAGTCTTTGTTCTGGGGTAAACTGACAGAACTTTGATGGTTGTTGTTGGTTGAAGCTGCTGGTGTTGGATTGTCATCGTGGGGAAACTTGCTTTGAGTTTTCAGGGGTTTTGAGACATCTGGGGAAGACTTGGAAGGAATGTTAACAATCGTAGGCTGGCCATGAAAAACCACAGGACTCTGCTTGGATCTAAAGTCATCCGGTTTTTCATTTAGACTGCGTATTATCTCTTCTTTGCCATTAAGTTTGTACTGCAGGTCACAGATTTTCCTCTGAAGCTCATCAGTCAGTTTTTTCCCATTGTCATCTTCTTCTGTTTGTGGCGCCTCGGTGTGTTGCTTACGTGAAAAGCTGTTTTTGTCCCCCACTGTGTAAAAGCACAAAAAAATGTCCTTCAAACATATCAATACTGACATACAGTTTCCAACTGAAAATAAATACAATATGAAGATGATTCCTGATATGCTGTATTAATTTACCGTTACTGCCATTTGAATTAAACTTAACACCAGTGTTTCGTTCTCATTAAAAGCTGTTAATCAACACTTTTATTTGGTGTAAAGGCTTTTATTGTCAATCAGATGCAATCTGGGAATCTTAAGGAGTTAAAACATGGTACATTTTCAATGGAATCGTTGAAATCCATGCAAATCTGCACATCTGATCGAGAACAAGCAGTATTAACAGTGCTGCAGGGAGAGAACTGTATTACTTTATATTGTCCTCAAAGCCCCTGTAATGCGACTTGGAACAAATAACAATCTGGGGGGAACTTTGGGATTTTGCAGAGGCAGACAATCAAAAGTCCTCCTGTTAATAAAATAGTGTTTCCAACTTACCAGAGATGACACCGGTCGTGTATAGGCAGACAAATACTGCACATAAAATGATATGTTCTATAACAGTAATGATGATGAGTGGGGTACAGGACGTCTTGAATCCATCTGAAATGAAAATAAAAAGGTATATTATATGATGCCAAATTAGACACTTTAGACCCTCGAATAATTTGATTTAGGGGGAATCGGACACTCAAATATGTGCATGAAATAAGTTTAAGGAAATTATCTTGGATCGAAAAATTCTAGTAACGATACAGACATTACCATCTGGAAACAGCAAGACAAACTTAGAGAAAAATGATCGTACTTGGAAAAGCGGCCATGCAATTATGATAATCCCCCCAACAAATCCAAACCCAAAAGGTACAGAACATATTATTTTGATTATTGCCCTATTTTATTGAACAACTGTGTGTAATCACATATGGGAGTTGCATTGTTAAAGCTCAATCTTACCTGGTGTGTATATCTCTGTGTCTCTCGTCTGGTTTATGTCATCCTGGTGAACTCTGCAGGTGACCCTGTAATGAAAATAGTTTGGTTTGTTTTCAGTGATACATGTAGAGGGTTGTGCTGGAAAACCTACAGATATGTGTCGAGCAATATAGTATATCTTTCTAACCATATCTTTTTGGTGTATTTAAAGTTTGACTGCTGCTCTTTAAGTTTGCTCATCTTTTGTAAAATAATGCGTATTAAACTGAAAAGAACCTGTTGGAGACCGTCACACTCCTTCTGACATTGAAAGGCGGCTAATGTTGGGCTATAAAGGAACTACAGAACAGTCACATGACTTCACTTCACCACCGCTAAGCTAAAGGCGGCTAATGTTCGGCTATAAAGGAACTACAGCATGGTCACATGACTTCACGTCACCACCGCTAAGCTAAAGGCGGCTAATGTTGGGCTATAAAGGAACTACAGAACAGTCACATGACTTCACTTCACCACCGCTAAGCTAAAGGCGGCTAATGTTCGGCTATAAAGGAACTACAGCACGGTCACATGACTTCACGTCACCACCGCTAAGCTAAAGGCGGCTAATGTTGGGCTATAAAGGAACTACAGAACAGTCACATGACTTCACTTCACCACCGCTAAGCTAAAGGCAGCTAATGTTGGGCTATAAAGGAAACAGCACGGTCACATGACTTCACGTCACCACCGCTAAGCTAAAGGCGGCTAATGTTGGGCGTGATGATGTTTAGTCGTCTCATTTAGACACTTGTTAGCAACCTTTGTTTTTGGACCAATAGAAGCTTCACAAATTCCCCAGTTGGGTATTTACTGACGTATTTTATGTCTTAGAACAAAACGTTAAATCTCTTAAACTTGTGTCAAACATAGACATTATTGTCAACCTTGACTTTGAGACTGGAAGTGGTCAAACTAATTTCTGGGTTTAAGGACTCATTCCTACTCCACTTTATAAACATATTATATAAAATAACTGAAATGTCACCTGTTGCCAGCCTGCACCGTCACGCTCCCTGTGATGTTGAAACAATTGCTCTTGAAGACGATGGGAGTCTTTGTGTTTTCATCACTGATGATATTTCCATGAGCATCAATAAATGTGATCTCAGGCTTTGGGAGCCAGCAGTCGGCCTCACACTGCAGAGTCACTTTCCCATCCTCAGCGGAAACTACTGAGAGCTTCGGCTCAGAAACTGCACCTAAAGAAACAAGAGTTCACAAGACGACACTTCATTTTTGTAATCAGGCATTTTACTTGAAGTGTGTTTTAAGACTATAGTATTTGTACTTTTGCTTAAAGGGGACCTATCATGCTATATTTAAATAATATACAAGGTATATATATATATATAAGGTATATTAATACGTTTTAATTTTTCAAAATACGAAACAGATCATGCATTTTAGCCATGCCTCATTTTGCCTCACTCCAGCTCTGTCTTTGCAAGGTCTGATTCAGCTGACCACGCCCCCATGCGGAAGAGGGGGGCGTGACACGGCCCCGGCACGAGCGTCATGTTATCATGCTTGCTGTGATTACGAGTGGAGAGTCAACATGGCCCAACCTCTCATTCCCCTGATTGGTGGAGAGTTGACCAATCAGGCGGAGTGCACCTACATTACGTCAAAAAGGTGCAAATAAAAAATCCACCTGTATCAAATCCGTTGCAGCCCCGTTTTTAGAGATTTGGGTATGGAGGAAAAGAGAGAGGGTTGTGTTTTCTGACACTTTGTGAGTTCCCTGGAACACCGGGGACACATATGTATGTATAAAAGACATCACAAAGTGCATTTTGCATGATAGGTCCCCTTTAAGTGAAGTATCTTCTTCCAACACTGAGCCAATGTTACATTCAAGCCTTTGCCAAATAAATCCATGCAATGCTAACGAAGCCTTAAGTCAACAGTTAGAGCTCTTTGTATTTCACCGCTTTAAAAGATAAACCCTTCAAAGCATTTATGTCTACAGCACCTGAACATGTTCTGTATAAACAATTAGGCCTGTGCGCAGAGAGGGAAGATCTTGTACTTGAGTAAAAGTAGAAGTACCAGAGTGTAGGAATACTCTGTTACAAGTGAAAGTACCTCAAAATTGTACTTAAAGTTCACCTAATATGCCAATTGAATGTATTTTATACATGAATGTGTCCCCAGTATGTTAAGAGGCTCAGAAAGTTTCAGCAAAGAAGATTTTCTCTCTTTTTCTCCGATCGACATATTTAAACTCCCGTCGAAAAATGTAAGAATTGGGTTTGAGACCTAATAGGACGTCATATATACTTTTGGGGTTGGGTTAGGGTTTCAGAAACCTCACCCTTCTACCAAAGAACATCAGATATACAACTTTTTTGATATAAAATGTCTGGACTCACCCACAAACAGCTCTATGGAACCCACTTCCCGGGGTCGACCCGTAATCATCGTCTTGCATTTGTATGTTCCTGCATCCGACAGCTGCACGTTGGAAAGCCTCAGCGATGCGTTTCCTCTCTTCAGTTCCTTCAGGAAGAGGTTTGTCCTGTATTGGAAGGTCTGATTCTTCTCCTCAAAGGTCTCAAACCCATCTCGATACAGGAAGGCGATGGTGGGGTACAGATGCTCCTTGGACCACTCCACTGATGGGATGTTACCTTTTACACTGACGGTGCAGGGCAGAATCACCGTTTCTCCAGCAATGGCTTGGATCTTCAGCGACACAATGCCCTCCAAGGCTTCTCCTAGAAAATAAAGTGTAAAATGATAAAAGCAGTGCTGGTGAAGTACATATGACAAAATGTATACAACTCTGCATTGATTTTGAGTCATTGGGTCACATGACATCAGTGATAGAAAGTAACTAACTACATTTACTCAAGTATTGTACTTTTTTGACATGTTTTTACTTTTTAAATGTCCATTTAATGCTAAGTTTGACTTCTACTTCACTACATTTCAGAGGCAAATATTGTACTTTTTACTCCACTACATACATTTTGCACTCATAGTCATTTGTAAATATAAAACAGATAGTATAATGCTGTGCTGTACTGCTGTACCTACATTTTTCAACATTGACAAACTACTATGGCTACTAAAATGCTCATGTATAAAAACAGAATAAAAAACAAAATGAAATAATGCATAACAAGTAGTTTTAATGTTGGTACTTTAAATATATTTTAATGGTTATACTTTTACTTACGTAACAGAGTATTAAAGACCATATTATTAAGTACTTAAAAATACACTGAAACAAATTTAAAAAATGTCAAATAACCACAAAGACAGATATATAGCCTACAACATATAGTCAATCGTTATTATTAAACCATCATACATAAAATGGAGGGGAGAGGACGCACATCCAGGAGACACCGGGAACCCCCGCTGGGCTGAGAAACCAAGTGAAACCCTCGAAACACGGTTTAACACACGGCTGGATTTCTAGCTTAAGGCTCACCACCGGAACACGGCACGCTTTCACCAGACACCCGGGGATCGGCTTTGCCTCGCGGCAGCCACACACTACGAGAGACCGAGGCTCGAAATCTGTAAAACCGGCCCTGAGTCTCGTTGGCAGGTCTAAACAGCTCGACACCCTCTCACCCAAAAGAGTGCCAAATCACGTTTAGCGCACTCCAACCTCGATATAGTCTATGGTTTCAACTAGTCTCCCCCGGCCACAATAAAACACACCTGTTCCCAGTTCAGGTAACCAGTAACATCACATCCCAGTAGCTTCATCAATAATAGAACATGCATTCGAAACCAATAAAACGGGGTTTTGAAGGAATCTTAAATGATCTACTATTCATGTCACAATTCCACTTTTTAAGTATTTGTTTTCCACTTTTTAAGTATTTGTATTTTAATGTCTGAGCACACTGCTGCTTCTGTAACGAAATACTTTCCAAATTGGGATCACTTCTTTATTTTATGTCTGTCTTTTCGTGTGTGTGTGTGTGTGTGTGTGTGTGTGTGTGTGTGTGTGTGTGTGTGTGTGTGTGTGCACGTTTTGCAGAGCATGGGTTGGTTTCGCTTTCAAATTCCCCTGCAGCATCTTCAGTTGTGAATAATAAGAGAGAACACCTTTTAATTCCCATGGCCACACACGCACAGAGCACATGACTCGCCTGTTGATCCATCATGACGTCTCTTTCCCAAAACATCTGAGGTTGTGCAGGGGTGAGTTGTTTTACTTCCTCTGGAGCCACTGTAATTGTTATAAAAATAATTATCGGTCTTTCCAAGTGCACATGCAAGTTTAATATGCCTGTAGCCTATAAAAAACTAAAAAGTATTCCACTTGGAATATGTTCAATGCATATTCGTGAAATTATATGCAAATGCAGGTTGTTGATTTTATTTGATATAGTGGTGGGGTGAAGGACAGCATTTAGACTAAATAAATACAACAACACCCAGTAGTTACACTGTCCTCTCAGTTTCCTTTTTAACCCCCCTGTGGTGTTTGTTTTAACTACAAAATAAAACCCATTAATCATCATCAAAAAACACCATTTAAAGCTGAAAACGGGGGGTTACGTAACCCTAGTTATATAAGCACAGGCGGAGCCCTCTACTGGACTCTATGGGTACTACTCTCTATCATGCTGTGCGTGCTTTCACCTACTGAGTTGCGTAAATGTAGCCGGCCAATCGGGGCGAGCCTACCTGAATGCGCACACAGGCCCACAGTATATAAGGCGGCTACGCCCTCCGACCGTCATCCTACACCCTTTTCAGCGACCGGGATAGGAAAGACAGGGCCCCCAGGTAGAGGGCTCCGCCTGTGCTTATATAACTAGGGTTACAATACGTAACCCCTCGTTATATCTCACACAGACCCGATGTATAAACGCCCTGTCGTCCAACAACATCGACCCACCACACCGTCCCTGACCGGCTTTTGGCTAACATCCACCGCATCCCCACTTCCTCCCATCCGGTTGTAACTATGGAGAAGTCGGGGCCGCAGCTTGGATAAGGCACACACACGCTTACCTCGTGTAGAGTGTGCATGGGAAAAATTGTGCGGAGACTCCGTATGGAGCCTACCACGCACCATGTTCCCCAGGTCCCTAAAGAGCATGGGAAAACATAAGTGCACCACGTCCCCCACACTCACACACGCCCCGTGTAGAGTGGGCATAGACAATAGTGAGGAAGGGGAGAGTCCTCCAGCCCTGTATGGGGCGGATTGCGCACCATGTCTCCCGAGTTCCTAAGGAGCACGGGAAAAAACACAAGCGCATTATGTCCAGGGGGGGGGGTCAGATACCTACTGACCCACAGCCCCCCCCCCCTCTCACCAGTCATGTGTTGCCCCGGCAAGCACAGACGACGAGAAGGAGCCAGACATGTCCAAGAGATAAAACTTTATGAAGGGGCCTGGCGTAGACCAAGACGCGCCGTGCATATATCTTCTACACTCACGCCGCTGAATAAGGCTGTTGACACAGCCACAGCCCGTGTAGAATGTGCACGGACCCCAGTGGGGAGGGCTCTCCCTGCCCGTCCATAGGCATGTATAATGCACTCGCAGAGCCATCCTGTAAGGCGCTTCTTGGAGAGAGCTTTTCCAGCCACACCATCCCCAAAGCACACAAACAGCTGTTCAGTGCGTCTAATGGCAGCCGTGCGCTCTACATTACATGCTAGCGCACGCACTGGGCAGAGGAGGTGCAATTTAGCCTCCCTGGCCCCACTATGGGGTGGAAGATTAAAGCCACCTAACTGAATAGCCCTTGACCTGAACAAAGCCTGGGGTTCGGTCTGAGTGTCGCCCCGCTACGGTCACTCCGGATCAAAAGACAGCTTGGGTGCACCGACAGAGCGGTCAGCTCGGACACTCTTTTGGCCGAAGTCAAGGCAAGTAGCAATGCTGTCTTCCATGACAGTGCTTTCAGGGAGGAGAGCTCCAGAGGCTCAAATGGTTCTGTGACCAGAGCCTCGAGCACCAACGGCAGGTCCCACTGCGGGGCGGGGGCGTGCACAACTGGGCGCTGCCTCCTGACCCCCTGCAAAAACCGCGCTATAAGCAGCTGACTGAAGGCTGATCTGCCTCCAAATCCTTAATGGCAGGACGAAATGGCTGCTGCATACACCTTAATTGTGGAATGAGCCAGCCCCCTGTCCACCAGTATCTGTAAGTAGGCAAGAATAGAGCCCAACGTACATGACAGAGGCTCTATACTCCTTCCTTCACACCATCGCCGGAATCCCGCCCACTTTGGCCTGTAACAGGCTGTGGTGGATTCTGCTCTTGCTGCCTGGATAGTCTGAATAACGTTGTCAGACAGCCCCACCTGTCTCAGCCTGTCCCTCTCAGGAGCCAAGCCTGGAGAGGTTGGCCCAGAGTGGGTAACGCCCCTATTGCACCTGCTTCCTGAGACAGCGCTCCCCAGACCTGAGGAATCGCCCAGGGCTGGCCCACCATCATCTGTGTTATCTCCGCGTACCACGGCGCCAGGCGGCGACCTGGGGCCACTAGGATGACTGACAGATGTTCCGAACTGAGTCCAGACCTGCTTCACCACCTCCGGGTGAAGCGTCCACTCGTCTGGCAGGGGTCTGCCTCTTGACATGAGGTCGGCCCCCCCGTTTTTTCCCGTCCCCGGGATGTGCAGAGCCCTTAGAGACAACACAATCTGTGAAGCCCACAACCACAGGTTCTCTGCTGCGGTCAACAAGGCTATGGAACGGACTCCGCCCTGCCGGTTGATGTATGCCACTGTGGTGCGGTTGTCGCTCCTCACTAGCACATGTTTGCCCTGTATTAAGGGTTTGAAGTGCTGTAGGACCAACATCACTGCTTGCAGCTCCAGGAGGTTGCTGTGCCGAGCCCCTGTCAGAGGCCAGCAACCACCTATAGCTCTCTCTGGGCATGTCCCCCCCCATCCTGTCACTGAAGCGTCTGTGAAGACTGTGATATAGGAGGTCACTCGCCCCAGTGGAGCTCCCCTCCGCAGATTCTCTGGGGACCCCCAGAATCGGAGGTTGCTCTCTACTGAGGAGGGGATGGTCACCAGACGTCGTTTGTAGGGATGGGTATCGTTAAGGTTTTAACGGTACTACTACTTTTATCGATACCGCTTATCGGTCCGGTCTTTTAACGGTACTCTTATCGGTTCTTTTGGAGAAAAAAATAAGGTAAACTAACTAAACAAATTGTGAACAAAACTAACATTGCTTTTTATTTAAATGAAATACATAATATTTCACATCAAAAGAAACAACAATGTTTTAACAAATCGTATTAAATAATCTGATGACAGAATTGTAAACAGAATAGCTGAAACTTTAACAAAATAAATAACTCAGTTACCTCTAATCATTACCCCTTGTTTATATAATTGAGTTAACTCTGTGTGTTGCTGCTAGCATACATAATACCTGACGTGGAAAAGTTACTCGTGGATGGGGCTACAGAGCTACTAGAAAGACAGTCGAACCCGGTGCATTTCTCCGTCTGAATGTGGTGCACTTTTGCAAATGTTTAGACAAATTGCTCGTGTTACCGCCCTTGCATGCTAAACTTTTATTGCACTTTTGGTAACGAGCATTGTCCACATCGAGACGGGTAAAGTTTAACCACACCTCGGAGCGCATTCTCTCCGCCATCTCCTCCGTGTGTGTGTGTTGCTGCATGTAGCAGAGCGTGTGTGTAAACTGCCCCGCCCCCTCGCAAGCAGGCGGGGGAGAGAGATCTCTCGTCCGGATTGGAGAGATCGAAAATACAAAAAATAATCATAGACGCATTTTGCAGTCTTCTTGCATATTAGAAACGGAGTTGGCGACACTAAAACTGCAATATAATGTTTGTGTAGCAATAATACATAGGACATATCTTTTTTACATGTCTCCAGTACCGATAAAAAGACCGATAACGTCGGAGCTTAGCGGTACCACGGTCTTTAATAATTCAGCCCCGGGGCCCGTTTAATACCGGGGCTCGGTACCCATCCCTAGTCGTTTGTGCCTCTTGGGATCTAAACGAAGGCTGATAAACCACCTCTGCATGCGACGTGCATGCAGCAGTCCGAGTGGCACTACGGAGTGAGCAGCCATCATGAGACCCAAAGTCTGCATGATGGTCAAAGCTGTCACCGTCGCCCCCTGACGCAGCCTGCAGACTGCCCGCAACAGGGATGCCTGTCTGCTTTCTGTCAGGGTGGCACGTAGTCTGCCTGCATCGAGCATCACCCCCAGATATTCTACCTGCTGGTGAGGTATGGGGGAGCTCTTCTTCCAATTGACCGCAAAACCCAACTTGGTTAGGTGTAGGATCAATTGGGCTGTGTGAAACATTGCCCATTCCCTGGACCTGGCCATGACTAAGAGGTCGTCCAGATAAAATAACACCCTCATGCCATGGTCGTGCAGCGGTTGCAGCGCCGTGGCCACACATTTGCTGAACGTGCGTGGGGATAGGGAGTAGCCGAACGGCAGTCTGTTGTACTCGTAGGCTACCCCCTGGAAGGCAAAACGCAAATACTTTCTGTGTTTTGGAGCAATTTCGACATGAAAGTAAGCGTCCTTCAGGTCGATGGTGGTGAACCAATCGCCTGGCTGCACGAGTCCCAGTAACTGTTCCATAGTTAACATATGGAACTTCTTGCATGCAATGTGCCGGTTCAGGCATCGAAGATCCAGAATGGGCCTGAATTCTCCTGTCTTCTTGGGAACCAGGAAGTATAGGGAATAGTGCCCCTTCTCTCTGTCTTGAGAGTGCACAACAGACACCGCCTGTTTCTGCAACAGGGCCTGAATCTCTGCCGAGAGGAAACCTATCTCCTCTTGGGAAGACAGATTTGCCTCTCTCATGCCTCTGAACGGAGGAGGGATGCTGCAAAACTGGAGTGAATAACCCAATCTCAGTGTCCTGTCCATCCACTCTGTTAATACACAACTGAAAAAAAACTGAAAAAACGGCCGATTTTCCACTGAGGTCCCTGAACGCACCAAGGCACGCTCCCGTGAGAGCGTGCGCGATGCCCAATACACCCGTGTTTATTTGCGGGGCAGAGCTCTTTTCAGCTGCCCAGCCTGCTGCCCGCTGGGAGCAGCTGCGCTCCGCCGCCATGGTCATCACCTAGGGGGAAGTACAGCCCTCGGCGGTGGACCTCCATGGACCAGACCCGGAAGTGCCCGACAACGGCAAACGGAGCCATCCGCCCCGCTGGAATGGCGAACGTGAATGGCGAACGTGAATGGCACCGCCTCGGCCATATCCTGGTCCCCCAAACACTCGAAGCAGAGGTGGTGGAGATTGGCGCCCGCTATTTAAGCCAGGGCACGAAGGACAGGCCCGGGTCTCTAAAAGTGGCGACTCCATGGAGGTATGATAACTCTTTCTTCTTCTTTCAAACGTTTTACTTTCTCTGCTCAGTTGTTGCTCGCTCGCTGAAGAGAAAAAGGATGACGGTCGGAGGGCGTAGCCGCCTTATATACTGTGGGCCTGCGCGCGCATTCAGGTAGGCTCGCCCTGATTGGCCGGCTACGTTTATGTAACTCAGTAGGTGAAAGCACGCACAGCATGATAGAGAGTAGCACCCATAGAGTCCAGTAGAGGGCGGAGCCTGTGTGAGATATATCAATGTCTCACTGCTGGTTTAGAATAACAAAGTGGCGAATATACAAAGACCAGACACTGAAAATGTTTCCAAAAATGTTGTAATTGATTTGTGTGTGTCCTATCTGATGAACATAATGTTACCCAATCATGTCCCGCATCATGCGTCATTTTTGACCGGGAACATCATAGGTTTTACAAAGTTGAGTAACGCTCAACTTTTAAGGGAAGTGGTGATAAAAAAAAAAAAAATGCATCTAAACATTACTGCAAAAACATGCACTTGCTCATTGAAAAGGTCTGTGAGAGAGAGAGAGCGAGAGAGAGAGAGAGAGAGCGGGAGAGAGAGCGAGACACACACACACCTGTCTCACTGCTGGTTTAGAATAACAAAGTGGCGAATATACAAAGACCAGACACTGAAAATGTTTCCAAAAATGTTGTAATTGATTTGTGTGTGTCCTATCTGATGAACATAATGTTACCCAATCATTTCCCACATCATGCGTAATTTTTGACCGGGAACATCATAGGTTTTACAAAGTTGAGTAACGCTCAACTTTTAAGGGAAGTGGTGATAAAAAAAAAAGATGCATCTAAACATTACTGCAAAAACATGCACTTGCTCATTGAAAAGGTCTGTGAGAGAGAGAGAGCGAGAGAGAGAGAGCGGGAGAGAGAGAGACACACACACACACCTGTGTAGAAGTGTAATTGTATCACCGTATATAACAACACATTCTCACTCCCAACTCGTCCTATATTGACGTTATGTCAGGATCCCTTGGCGTTACTTTCTAATGCACCGGGGGGCCCTCCAATTTTCAACTATGGGTGTTGTCCCATTGACTTGCATAGAGCTCCCTGAACGTTGGTAATAGACGAGTTGGGATTGCTGAGAAATGCTCTCCGCCGACCCATTCTCACAGTGTTCATCAACCTTTTTGTAACTCAATATCAAGCCACACTTATTGTTTTTACTTCTTATTTTAATTGTATAATGTCAGACTTTTGTTGCCATCAGTTAGGGGGAGAGTAGGGGCTCAGAATACTGAAATCTGTATTGTTTCATTGTTTTTTCCTTCTAATTTTGTATTTACTCAACATAAGACACAATTATCCTTGTGTTTATTTATTTGTTCCATTGTGTAATGTCGGACTTTTGGAGTCCGTCAGGACCGAGGGTCGGAGCAGCTCATTCGAACAAAGGAAGCTGTATTTTTAAAATAAGAGTTCATTTTAATATTATGTTTTATAATATAATTTTTTATTAACTACTAGCATTGGGTCATGTTATGACCATCTTTTCTGTGTTGCTGTGGGGTTTTCCCATCGGTTAGGTGTTACAAATATCAAAACAATATAGTAATAAGCCTAATCAGCCATATACTATCATCCAGAAAGACGTGGATTCCACTCGAGCAGCCGACCGACGGTTTTCTAAATAAGAGTTAATTCACATTAAACACAAGAAACATAAATAACACATCCAATAAGAGAATAATAAAAAGACAAGAAGGAATTAAAGAGGCATTAAGGAGCTTACTTAAAATAATACACATTTAGAAATATCACTATGAATCTTTTAGCAATTTTCCAGGTCTGCATTTTAATTAATTAATAAAACAAACAAAGGATGGCTTGCTACCTTTCCTTACAGTGGTGTATATGGTTTTACCCAAAATAATAATTATATTAACCAAATCAGATATTGAAGATTCCATATTATCAATATAAAATCAAATGTGACATATTTTGTAGGCATGAATATCTGTTATTTTAAGCAACCACCAATCCCTAACATTAGACTAAAATAATAAGATATTTCAGCAGTATAATGTATGTTGTTAAAGGTCACCTAATATGCAAATTGAGTGTCTTTTATACATTAATGCGCCCCCAGTATGTTAAGGGGAAAGTTTCAGCAAATAAGGTTCTCTCTCTTTTTCTCCTGATCGACATATTTAAACTCCCGTCGAAAAATTTGAGAATTGGGGTTGAGACCCAATAGGGCGTCGTCATATGGTACTTTTGGGGTTGGGTTAGGGTTTCAGAAACCTCACCCTTCTACCAAAGAACATCAGATATACACTTTTTTTGATATAAAATGTCTGGACTCACCCACAGACAGCTCTATGGAACCCACTTCCAGGGGTAGTTTTCCTTTCTCAATCGTCTTGCATTTGTATGTTCCTGCATCCGACAGCTGCACGTTGGAAAGCCTCAGCGATGCGTTTCCTCTCTTCAGTTCCTTCAGGAAGAGGTTTGTCCTGTATTGGAAAGTCTGATTCTTCTCCTCGAAGGTCTCAAAGCCATGTCGATACAGGAAGGCGATGGTGGGGTACAGATGCTCCTTGGACCACTCCACTGATGGGATGACAGCGTCAACTTTTACACTGAAGTTGCAGGGCAGAATCACCGTTTCTCCAGCAAAGGCTTGGATCTTCAGCGACACAATGTCCCCCAAGGCTTCTCCTAGAAATAAATTAAAATGATAAAAGCAGTGCTGGTGAAGTACATATGACAAAATGTATACAACTCTGCATTGATTTTGAGTCATTGGGTCACATGACATCAGTAATAAGAAGTAACTAACTACATTTACTCAAGTATTGTACTTTTTTGACACGTTTTTACTTTTTAAATGTCCATTTAATGCTAAATGTTACTACTACTTCACTACATTTCAGAGGCAAATATTGTACTTTTTACTCCACTACATATATTTTAGCACTCATAGTCATTTGTAAATATAAAACAGATAGTATAATGCTGTACTGTACTGCTGTACCTACATTTGTCAACATTGACAAACTACTATGGCTACTTAAATGCTCATGTATAAAAACAGAATAAAAAACAAAATGAAATAATGCATAACAAGTACTTTTAATGCTGGTACTTTAAATATATTTTAATGGTTATACTTTTACTTATGTAACAGAGTATTAAAGACCATATTATTAAGTACTTAAAAATACACTGAAACAAATAAAAAAAACCTTCAAAAACCACAGAGACAGATTTATAGCCTACAACATATAGTCAATCGTTATTATTAAACCATCATATATAAAACGGAGGGGAGAGGACGCACATCCAGGAGACACCGGGAACCCCCGCTGGGCTGAGAAACCAAGTGAAACCCTCTAAACACGGTTTAACACACGGCTTGATTTCTAGCTTAAGGCTCACCACCGGAACACGGCACGCTTTCACCAGACACCCGGGGATCGGCTTTGCCTCGCGGCAGCCACACACTACGAGAGACCGAGGCTCGAAATCTGTAAAACCGGCCCTGAGTCTCGTTGGCAGGTCTAAACAGCTCGACACCCTCTCACCCAAAAGAGTGCCAAATCACGTTTAGCGCACTCCAACCTCGATAAATAGTCTATGGTTTCAACTAGTCTCCCTCGGCCACAATAAAACACACCAGGTAACCAGTAACATCACGTCACAGTAGTTTCATGAATAATAGAACATGCATTCAAATCCAATACATTTGGGTTTTGAAGGAATCTTAAATGATTTACTATTTAAGTATTGTTTTTAAATCAATTCATGTCACAATTCCACTTTTTAAGTATTTGTTTTCCACTTTTTAAGTATTTTAAGTATTTGTATTAATGTCTGAACACACTGCTGCTTCTGTAACGAAATACTTTCCCAAATTGGGATCAATAAAGTAGGCTATCTATCCATCTATCCATCTATCTATCTATCTATCTATCTATCTATCTATCTATCTATCTATCTATCTATCTATCTATCTATCTATCTATCTATCTATCTCTTTCTCAAGGCGGAAGAAGAGGACTCTATTACATAATATTTAAAAAAAATGATGCAATCTAAATTTGCATGAGAACCATTCTCAGAATTGCTTTTTTCGTCCCCACTTCTTTAGCGATTCAATGTTATTTAACTGCATTAACGGGGAGAAGAAATTCGAAGAGGAAACGGATTTCATATCGAAACCCCTCATTACACCACAGTCACGCTCAGTAAAGCATTCATATACAAACTGCGATACATACCTGTGCAAAAAACCAGGGCAGAAACCAGCAGCAGAGGAAGCGGCATGGCGAGAAAACACTAAACTGAATTCCTGTATGAGGCTTTTGAGATTAAATGGATATATTGAGCGTCTGAAAGTATAGCTTCACTGTCCGTCAAAACACCCAGAATGAATCCCGCTGCTGCTCAGTTCATCGATACTATCCATAACAACAACAAAAGTTCATTTATACTTTCGATTCTTCCTGCTTACGTCAATGGGAGCGGAGCGTCATATGATCCTTCCATGTGTCAAATTTCAACATCTTGTTGTGTTCAAGATCGTTGCGGAGTGTGTTCAATGGTGTGTTACAGAGACATGTTTTGTTAACAATTATTATACATTAAGTTTTGCATACCATGAACTGAACAAATACAAATGAAATTGAAAAATAGCCCTAACAATGACAATGAGTAATGACAATGGGCCATACCATAACAAGACATATGGCATACATATACCAACGAAATCACATGACTGGGCATGTCACCTGAGGACACCTGAGGGAAAAAAAGATCGACTGTAAAACCAGTTAGACCTCACATCGACATGAAATACATCACCCAGAAACAGAAAGGGGGGGGGGTCACACCAAGCAAAAAATAATACAAATTACGCTTTTGAGCTAGGCCTAAAACAAAGCTGACAAAGAATTCTGAAGATGTGCAGAACATCTTTGATTTGAACATTTAAACTATACACACACACACACACACACACCCCCCCACACACACACACACAATTCCAAGTTTTCTGGAAATGAAGCTGAAGGAAGAGGCTACATTACGGAGGAAGAGCAAACACTGTCCATGTGCACACACACACACACACACACACACACACTCACAAACTTTTATTGGTTTTACTACACGAGTTTTTAAATAGGTTTTTAAACACAAAATATTGACCCGAGAGCCCGTGCACCACGCACACACACACACACACACACACACACACACACACACACACACACACACACACACACACACACACACACACACACACACAGTAATGCGTCCTTTACTCCACCTTGTAGACACTTATGCATACATCTTCCAACAAAAATAGCAAACGTAACATTAGTATTTTAACTCAAAATGAATATTATCAGAATCAGAAAACCTTTATTAGTCCCACAGAGGGGAAATGTACATTGTTACAGCAGAAAAGAGGCAAAGACAGCTTAATATTCATTACATCTCATATCATTTAGCTGATGCTTTTGTCCAAAGTGACTTACAATAAGTGCAAAAACCATAAAGAATCAAACTCCAAACAACAAGGAAAGAGCAGATATATTCACTTTAAGCCAGAACATACCATAGGAAGTGCTGGTGAATCAGATACAAGGCATACATTAACTCAACAAGTGCTTAGTTTTTTTTTGGTTTAACAACCACATTCTCAGAAAATTCAGTTTTCATCATCACTGGTGCTGTACAAAAAAAATACAAAAACATGTCTCTTGAAGATAAGCAATAACGCACCAAATACAAAAATCCTGACTCTTTACAAACCACATTTTGGATAATGGAGGGAAAAAAAGTAACGTTTTTCTACACCTGTTCCTACATTAACATATTTTACATAACTTCAGCTGCAATTCAGCAACACTTGAATTTCTTCGACTCCACCTAACTAGATTTAATGCAACTAGCCTACATTAATTTCCTCCTACAAAGCATATTTTTTTCTAAAATAGAATAAATAAAATGTCATATAAATCAGCATGGATAAATCCAATCAAGGATCAATTAGTTAAAACATGGTGGATAAATCAGAATAATTTCCATTGATCTTTTAAATTGTCTTTCTCTTTTGTGTAGTGCTCACAGAATGTAATGTGATTACAGCAAACAGTGAATACATCAATAAACACTACGTATCATGTTTTGGGCTTCTTTTCATAATAGCTTCTGCATACAAATATATATTTTTTATCAAAAGTCGTTACAACTTGACAGTTAAATCAGAAGATGATGAACCTTGGACTTTTCTTGTTTTATAACATTATGCTCCAATGATTCATTTGAAGAGGGTTTCAGACTCTTTGGGTTTTGAGAGGCGGTTTCAGGGCATGGTTATTCAGAAATTGAGGCACACACATGTGGAAAAGGACTGTGTTCATAATGTTGAGCAGTAAAAGAGGAGATGTGGGTTCGTTCCCTTTGGACTATCTTAACAGGCCAAATCTGAACAGTTCTATAAACTCTGGAAACCTCACTTTAATGTCTTGGGTCTGATTTGTAAGTTATTAATGTTAAAGAAGCTTCCTCAGATGGATTATCATGTATTTGTTATGGCATTGCATAGATGAGTTAGTGAGAGCTGTTTGTCTTTGTTTCAAAGGATAGATTAGTCAGGCCTTGTTTTTGTTATATTTATTTTTCTTATTTGTCTCAATCTCCTTTGTCCCTTCCTTCCTCTCACTAAAGGTTTAAGGATATTTTCTCTTTAAATGAGAATAAACACTTGCTATCTTTTACCCCGGCTCCCTCAGTATGTTGGTGGTTGTGGTTGTTTACAAAGTCTACCTGTTGTGCTGTGATGGTTTATGTTTTAGTAATCCAGCAGACCATGCAGAAGCAGCTGAACCAATGAGAGCAGCAGCTACAAAATATGTACATTTATTTTATTTAATCAGGAAAAAAACAGACAGGATTCCTCAAATTTAAATAATAAATTTATATAATCCCAGCTGGAAACAGGAAGAGCTGAGGGCCAGTAAAGAGCGCCCCCTGCTGCATTTATCAAGAACAACACTGTAAATATGAAATATCAGTAACACCAGTATGGATATCCTTACTGTTTATCTGGTGAACTGATCATGAACACAGCGAGCTGAGAGACGTTTGGCATAAATCATAACATGTATCAACATAATAACCCTTTAATACGTCTAATTCAATCATATTTACAGTTTAATTAAAGTGTGTATTGAACTTTAAATCAGTAGAAAGTTCCCATCATGCACTGCTCTCTGAGAGCCTTCAGTTTATGATGTTTCCACCAAGCCTTAGAGATTCAGTGAGGAGTTTACTCAGTGTTTTAAATATGAAATATACACTCCGCTGCACACTGACAGTGAGCAGAGGAGTGTGTGTTTGTTTCAAAGTAGAAACATCACGTGACATGTATGAAGGATTTATTTATCATTTATTTCAGATCTGTAGATGTTTCTGCTGATGCTTCTCTGTTGTTGTCGTTCTGCACCTGTCCACCAGGTGTCCTCATTTCACATCCTGCAGTGGAGACAGTGATTGAACACTTTGTAATAACACCTGTCTCTACTGTGAAACTCACACTGCCTCAACAAACACGTGTTTCCAGTTCAATCTGAACCTGTCTGTTCATATCTCACTTAAAGCTGTTTACAGCTCCTAATGTATGAAAGAAGTGAAATATTTAAAGGTTTGAATGGTTGGTACTCCTGTTACTGCGAGGCAATTGTGGAAGTTAGTTTTTATATTATTTATTGTATTTATTTACTTTTACATTATGTGTTTTATTTATTAATTTTTTTATAATATTTATTTGATTTACCTTTTATATTATTTATTACATTTTTATATTATTTAATTTGTTTACTTTTCATATTTTATTATTATTAATATTTTATTTCCTAATTAATATTAAAACATGTATTACATCATGATTAAATATGTATTATTTAACAGGGACAGTTTACATAAATAAAAAAATATCTGATAGGCTTCTTTTTTTTTTAATCCCAAATATCCAACCATGTTTTTACAGTTTGCATCAACACATTAATACTCAGAGAATTAAAACATTTATTTTGTATTATTGTAACCACAAACGCTGCACGGCTGAAGGAGGCAGCGATCAGTCTGTATCCGGTGAGGAGCGTGTACAAGAAATGTTCACACACACACACACACACACACACACACACACACACACACACACACACACACACACACACACACACACACACACACACACACACATACACACACACACACACACTTTACTCCACCTTTGGAAACACGTATGCATACATCTTGCAACAAAAATAACAAACGTAACATTAGTATTTTAACTCAAAATGAATATTATCAGAATCAGAATCCCTTTATTAGTACCAGAGGGGAAATGTACATTGTTACAAAGAACGCTTAATATTACACTGCACTTGAATTCCTTCGACTCCACCTAAATAAATTTAATGTAACTACATTCATTTCTTCCTACAAAGCATCTTCTCTTCTAACATAGAAGAAATAAAATGTCATATGTGTTGAAAATATACTAAAAGCACGGATAAATCCAATCAAGGATCAATTAGTTAAAACATGGTGGATAAATCTGAATCATTTCCAGTGATCTTTTAAAGTGTCTTTCACGTTTGTGTAGTGCTCACAGAATGTAATGTGATTACAGCAAACAGTGAATACATCCATAAACACTGTTATCATGCTTTGGGCTTCTCTTCCTAATAGCTTCTGCATACAAATATATATTATTCATCATCAGTAGTTTTCTGACACTTATCTTAGACGATCTTTGACTCAAATTGTACTGGGGGTCGATTTTTAAGTTGGGTACGACTCCTATACTCCAACCCACAAGCTGAAATCCTAACACATGGACTTGTGTCATCTCCCGTTAAACTCAAGCGAGGAACAAGGCAGTCCCCTTTCTCCTCTCCTATTCACACCGGCCATTGAGCCACTAGCGATGGCAATCCGTAAAACGCCATCATAACGGGAATAAATATAGGAGGTGTAGAACACAGAATAGCTTTGTGCGCGGATGATGTTATTTTGTTCTGCTCTGAGTGTAAAAATCACACGTGGAAGGAACCGTCAACCTGTGGACTTTCTCAATGGCTGAAAGGGATGACTTACCTTGCTCTTGAAAGGATACGTGTTTTCCTTCAAAACAAACTAGCTGGAAAACCTTTTACGACTTCCTGGAGCAACATACAACATGATGGAGGATGAAAACACTTGAATATTATTTGGGCTGTGTTTCTATTTTCTATTCTTCTTTTTTCTGTGTTGTTGAAACTGTGGATCCTGAGACTCTGGGAGTTCATCACCTTTGTAGATGAAACAGGACGTAGGGTCTGCTCTCAGTATACATCTCACAGTAGATAGAAATGGATCTGAAGTTAGTGTCTGTTCTGGTGCTGAAGGTCCACTCCAGGGTGATGTTCTGGTTCTCCTCTGCCTGATAGGAAGTCTGAGTCACATTCACTACAAATGTTCCTGTGGAGGAGACACAGAGGGACTCTTTAAACTGCAGCTATGTTCCTGTGGAGGAGACACAGAGGGACTCTTTAAACTGCAGCTATGTTCCTGTGGAGGAGACACAGAGGGACTCTTTAAACTGCAGCTATGTTCCTGCTCTCTTCAGGACTAACGCTTCAAAATAAGGTTGATGATTTTATTTTTGGGATTTCTAGAAAAAAACATTTTACAATTAATTAGGACAACAAGCGTTTGCACATCTACTAAAAGTGTGTCTTTGTTCACAAAATGCAAAATAAAAGTGTAACTTATACGTTTTTGTTTTCTTCTTATGCCCAGCACCAAACCTCTTCCATACAAAAGAGCTCAAACATGCAACTGTATAAACATTTTTGTATTTAGTCTCAGTAGGAAATGAAGGAGTAAACTAACCAGAGACACAGGGGGGGAGGAAGAGGAGCAGCAGGAGGAAGAAGATCATCTTCTCCCTGTGAGAGGAAACACACACATAAAATAAAAATAATGAATGAATAATGTCTTTTTGTCACAAGATGGCGCCAGTGTCCAACTCTCACCTAAGGACTGTTAGGAAGTCGACCAATGTGATCATGTTGCAGTGAATTTGATCGGTAGTGGGTTTTCTCCTCTGTTTATTCAGACCGTTGTTATAATTTTAATAAAGAAATCTGCTTTGTTTAGTATGTTTAATTATTCGATGCTGCCATCGCTCCGCTTTTGTCATTGAGTATTTTACAACGAGTGAAACAGGACCCCTCTGGATGTTATGGTGAAACGCGGCATTGCGCCCACTTAGATTGGTTCATTTCAGAATAATATATATGATATGTTTTATAATGATTGATCATTAAAGTGTTCTCAAAGCTGGTAAAGGTGCAGCTAGTTTGAATGACTCTGTATACTGCAGGGTAGCTTGTGAATTTACTCCAGGTGGAACTACAGTCTGATTTAACACTTGATTATATTTCACATCATTCATCCAGATCTGTAAAGTAACTAAAGGTATTAAATACATGTAGTGGAGGAAAAGTACACCATTTACCTTGGAACTGTAGAGGAGTAGGAGTACAAAGTAGCATAATTGGAAATACTCAAGTAAAGAACAAGTACCTCAAAATTGTACTTCCCACATCTGGGCCAAAGGAAAACACTGTATTGAGTATGACGCGCAGCTGTCAGTTAGCTCGTCCCTGCTTCTGATTGGTCAGATGTTGCTAACCCCGCCCCTTTGCTGTATCCGAGTTGAGAAACTCTGGGTTGATTCGCCGAGATCGCAGTTGTTAGTGAAGCCAGAAATATCCAGGGTCTGTTGGACTGCGTGTTTGTAGAGTTTGTTAAACAAGAGACAAACACAAAGCAGCAGTGAGAGACATTTCAATCATAAAGTAGAAACATGTGTTCTTACCTATTAACCAGTGAGACTGCAGAGAGAGTGCTCTCTTCTGGATTTCATGTTTTATTATGTCCGGCCAAGTCCGGGAAAGACAGGAGGAGCATTCATGAAATTCAGCTCGAGTTGCAGTGCAGCTGATACAAGGCTCATAATGGGAGGAGCAGAGAAAGGAGACAACTCCCTTGATGGGAAGCATGCGGTCTCACTGGGACAACACCTACTCACACCCCCTGTGAACCAGTGGTTTAATATCGTTACTCTTAGTTGTTGATCATCTCTCTCAGTTGGACAATATGAACTGATTTACACACAGCTGTTCTCATTTAAAAAACGGACTTAGTTAAACGAGCTAAAAGCTACAGATTGGTTTCAAGTATTCCTTTTAAATACTTTACTTGCACTGTTTTATTATTGTATGTCTTATATACAGAGGTGTAAAGTAACTAAGTACATTTACTCAAGAACACTTTTGAGGTATTTGTACTTTATTTGAGTACTTCCATTTTTTGCTATTTTGTACTTTTACTCCACTACATGTATTTAATACCTTTAGTTACAGATCTGGATGAATGATGTGAAATATAATCAAGTGTTAAATCAGACTTTAGTTCCACCTGGAGTAAATTCACAAGCTACCCTGCAGTATACAAAGTCATTCAAACTAGCTGCACCTTCACCAGCTTTGAGAACACTTTAATGATCAATCATTATGAAACATATCATATATATTATTCTGAAATGGACCAATCTGCACAATGACTACTTTTACTGTCGCTACTTTCACTATATTTTGATGATAATACTTTTTGAATGCAGAACTTTTACTGTAACAGAGTATTCCTACACTCTGGTACTTTTATTCAAGTACAAGATCTGAGTACTTCTACTTTTATTCAAGTACAAGATCTGAGTACTTCTACTTGTACTCAAGTACAAGATCTGAGTACTTCTCCCACCTCTGCCTATATATATTTATATCTGTAATGCCATATCTACACTTTAGCTGCATATGACTATAAAGACATCTTGAATATTATTTGAAAAAGCGCAATTTTTCATTTACTTTGAAAAAGATGCTCTATGAAGAGACTGTAGCAGAAACCAATCAGGAGAGAGAAACACAAAACACCACTTAAGATTATTTACAGTTTTATTGTTGTTGTTATTGTCCTCTGGAGTTCATTAAATGTTGTTATGACTAAAGACATTCATTTATATTTCCCTCTAACACCTGTAAGTCATGACCTAACATGAGCATTTGCTGAATTGAACATATTTACACACAGAAATGTCATGATTTCTCTCATAGAAAAAAGGGATTGATTCCCAAAATGTGACATTATAAATGTACTTTAAAGGCAGAGCATGGTAACAATATCCATCAGTAAACAGAGAACAGATTGATGACCTTACAGCTGAATGATAAAACTCAGTGATGACTGAAATAAATAAGTATAAAAATGACACTTTACAGAGGTTACTCTGCTCTTTTCTGACTCTTAAATCTGATGTTGGAGAGTCTCACTTCATGCTCAGATTCAGACGGAGATATGTTAGTCCTGATGGTTTGTTCCTCTGATGAACTCTCCATCTGCATGGCTGCATTAATTCTTCTCTTATATCGTATTAAAACAATGCAGGCCATGCTGACGACAAAGAGAATCAGAGTTCTTATCACAACGATAAGCCAGAGTCTTCTGCGACTCTCTGGTTGTGGACTCTGGTTGTGGACTCTCTGGTTGTGGACTCTCTGGTTGTGGACTCTCTGGTGGTCTCTGAGGTTCGAGCTCTTCAGCAGGTGTGGAAAAGGCCAGAACATAACACGAGGAACCATTTTAGTGTTGATAAATCGAAGGGCTAATCTACGTTAAATAACCTGAGGTTTCTATAAGTGCTGCCTTACGGAGCCTCTATGGATGTGACATTCAAATCTACTTTGACTTCCTGACTTCTACTGACTTTACTCACCAGTCACATTCAAACAGCATCTCCCATTGTTCCGTCCATAATCAGTGAACACTTTACAGAAAGTCCTGAGTCACTGGTCCTGAGTCTGGAGACATGAAGTGTGAGGCGTCCTTCTGTGAGGACGTCTTTGTCCCACTGGACTCGTCCTGCAAACTCTGGATCCTGAGACTCTGGGGATTCAATGCCTCTCTCAGAAATCACATTTGGTCATTTTAGTTTATCTCTTAATGAAAGAAAGATAAGATGTACAGTATACCCGAAGTAAAGTGGCAGAGCGTTGCAGATTTCAAAGAGTCAGTATTGTGCAGGAGTGTGCTATATTCATAGATTTGCACTAATGTAAAACATAGTGTCAAAGAGCTTCTGTTGGTCCACTCGCTGAGTCTGAAACTTCTTCACTGGCTGCTTGTCGTTTGAAGTTAAGAAGCACATACCCACACAGAGCAAGTAGAATAGAAACCAGTGCAAACGCTAAGTAGAGGCCAATCCTTCCCCGTCTTCCTGTGTTGGGAGTCTCAGGATTGTTTCTTCTTACGTTGGGAGTCTCAAGTTTGTTCCAATGTGTCGCTGCTGTAAAAACACCAAACAACTTTGCGTCAAAGACATTTCCCTGATAAAGAAAACTAAAGATCTACAACATTTCTCAGGTTCCCTTACACCCTGAGAGTTTAACATTATAACAAAGATTAATGGGGTTTTCTCTTTAGTCTGATTCTTGTATGTCGTGCAGGTTCTATTTGCCCTGCCTGGGTTAGACTCTTAGTATTGTTTAACTTCCGGACTTCTACGGAGGTTACTCACCAGTGACGTTGAGCCAGCATCTCCTAGAGTTGCTCCCATAAGATCTGACGAGTATATCACACTCATAAAACCCAGAGTCATTGGTCCTGAGTCTGGAGACATGAAGTGTGAGGCGTCCTTCTGTGAGGACGTCTTTGTCCCACTGGACTCGTCCTGCAAACTCTGGATCCTGAGACTCTGGGGATTCAATGCCTTGATGGAGATGAAACAGGAAGTAGGATCTGCCATCAGTAAACATCTGACAGAGGGTAGAAATGGATCTGAGGGAAGTGTCTGTTCTGGTGCTGAAGGTCCACTCCAGGGTGATGTTCTGGTTCTCCTCTGCCTGATAGGAAGTCTGAGTCACATTCACTACAAATGTTCCTGTGGAGGAGACACAGAGGGACTCTTTAAACTGCAGCTATGTTCCTGTGGAGGAGACACAGAGGGACTCTTTAAACTGCAGCTATGTTCCTGGAGGAGACACAGAGGGACTCTTTAAACTGCAGATGTGCTGCTTTACTGAGAACAGTTTTAAAGAGACACACTAACCAGAGACACAAGAGGTGAGGAAGAGGAGCAGCAGCATGATGAAGATCATCTTCTTCCTGTGAGAGGACACACACACACATCAGAGGTCACACATTAGAAAACCTACAGACTGTCTTTAGTCATTACAATAAGACAGAGTGAACAGAGGACTGACTCCAGGAACAGTAACATATGTCTGACTAATTTGAACTGAATCAGGAAATACTTTCTGCTTTGAGATCAGTGAACAGAGCAGGAAACGGAGGACCAACTGAACCCCTTCAGTTTTGTTTCAGAATCTCTCTGAATAATAACAATAATAATATAATAATAGTGAATATGTGCTTCGTGAGGTGAAAGGGACAGCTTTTGCATTCATGCAGAGTTCAATCATTTCGTTTTTAGTATTGCTGTGTGACGTCTCCACTTTCTGCAGTAACTTGTTTTCTGAAGATAAAATCCAGTTTGAGTAAAGGCCCTCCCACACCAAGCCAATTTTAAAACGGTTGAAACTCTGGCCCGATTCCAATACTAACCCTGCCTCTGAGCCACAGCATTGTTCTCTCTGTTCATGTAAAGTGGAGGGAAATGCAGTGATAAAGAACCTCCATTCTCCAATCTGTCGACCGTGGATTCGTAACATCATTTCTCGGGAGAGAAAAATTATAGTATAAGTGGCACGTCTTTTTTATAAACCTCTTATCATATTTTTTATCTGAATTAAAAATGCTTTTCATGCTCATGATATCAAAATAATAACCAATGTTTGCACACCCTTCCAGCGAGACGAGCGAGACCAAAACAAACATTGGTTCCTGCTATTATATCAAGAGCAGATGGTTCCTACAATAAAAAACGTTCCTGTTTTCACAAACTAAACACTGGTACCAAGTTAAAAAATAATAAATAAATAATAAAATGTAACCTTTAAGTTACTTACATTTGTATGAATATATTCAATGTGCATATTATTCTTCAAACTGTAAACTGTTTAACTAAAATAGACAATTAAAATAGTTGTATGTGAATAACCTGAAAATGAAGTAGTATTTGTATGTACATTTCTTATGATCACATATGGTGTCTGTGTGAAGCCGGGATTTGGAAAGAGCTTAACCAAAAAAGGGGAAGCTGGTAATACGTTAGTCACAAAGTGAGGACATCTCCTGTTTCTTGCAGAGACAGAGATAAGAGGTTCATCTCAACAGGAGAGCAACAGAAAGCAGCAGTAAGATATATTTATTTAATAAAGTAGACATACGTGTTCTTACCTTTAAAATATTTGAGACTGCAGAGACCTCAGTGCTGACAGTTCTGTTTTCTGGTTTCATGTCTGAATATGTCCGATTGCAACATCAGGAGTAGTTCACAGCTAGAGTTAAAGAGGAAGCGTTTCCACGAGGGATCAACGGCAGATCGGTGAGCAGTTGCCAATGATATAAACGTCCTGATGTGAACCCTGTGAGTACGTGTATCTTCCGATCATTTGTTTTTATTCATTAAACCAGTAAAGGGAAAAGCGTCTGAGAGTCGTTTCTACTTTTTGCTTTTTACCTTACTAAATGGTCACATTGTCATTGGAGCGAGGAGCGAGGTGAAACTCACGGAAGAATAACATAATTCATTTCATAGTTACATTAAATAAATAAATACTTTATTTAATGTCAAATTAAAATCGTTAAAATATTGCATGATTTAATACAGTTTTGTTTTATATGTTACACCAATGTGCAGAAGTGTTTGTGGTTTTTTTAGTCTTAACTTTGGAGTCAGGACCGTGAAAATGGGTCATGGAGGGGTCTTCCAGCAGGACAATGACCCTGAACATACGGTCAAGGCAACACAGGAGGGGCTAAAGAAGAAGCACATTGAGGTGATGGAGGGGCCGAGCCAGAGGCGCGGGAAGGTAATTTGGGTGGGGGTGCTGAGGTGCTGTCCGATGTGCTAATTACGCACCAACGGGGGGGCGTGGCAAAACCACACACACACAGCATAACAATGGACTCCAGTGAACACTATTACAGGCACAGAGCACGAACAAATGCACTAGCACACACACTACGAAGATGTAAAACGTGAGATTTAGATTATTTCCCTGTCTCAATCCAAATTGAACTGTATGAAATAAAAAGGCACATTTGTCTTGTAGTAAATAAAAAGGGCGACCTGGAGCCAATCCTGCAATTTCCCCACAGGTGAAAGAGTTGACATGCTGCAAACCCAACCCCTGCAGGGGGGTCTGGGGGGATTCTCCCCCAGGAGATTTTTTGAAATACTAACATAAAATACACATTCTGGTACTCTCTTGAGAAGAAATAAATAAATCTATTACTACACATTTAAAAAATGAATGCCATTTTTGTTTTTTGTTACTTTGTTCTGAAAGCTGAACCTGCTGCTCCTCACAGAGAGAAGAGGGAAGAGGCTGTGTGAATTACTTTACATTGTGGATAAGGGTGGATAGCCCCCATTGTTCTGTGTGTCAAAATGAAAGACAACCCACACACCTATCAATCATCAAACCGTGGGGTCTTATTTCATTACGTGTTGATTTCTATCAACGTAATGTTGTATCGATGTATATAGAGATGTACTACCGCAAAAGTATTCTCCGTCGGGGCTTCCTGCAACAACACCACGCCGTTATCGTGACTCTGATTGGCCAGAAGACATTATCAAAGATGTTTTATTGAGAAGACGATCACTACGTGACAAAAGTTTTCAAAACCGTTTCTAGTCTTCGGTATTTCCAGACAAGTGGTTACTGAAATCAATCTTACTAACTGCTGTCTGTGCAATTTACTCCGCGAGTTGGCGTACTTTATTTTGCTTACTTTAACATCATTTTTCATGGTGGGGCTAAGCCATTTCTTGGTATGGCTGTAGCCTACCCCAGCCATACCCTGGCGCTGCCACTGCATATTACACAGATTATGCACGGCTGCAGCAGCAATAACCATAAAATAATAATTAAAATACCACAAACATGATATTGACCAGTATACAGATTATGCACATGATTTTGCAGATTTAGCGTTTTTAGAGAGAAAATATTCCGAGATACGTTTTTGCGCCATGTCAGTTACTTGTGTTGTTGTGCGTCACGTTAAAAATAGCCGACTAAAAACTAACAAAAAACTTTTTTTCCACATCTTTTTTATTTTTCTTCCCTGAAACAAAATGATTTATTATATAGTTTTAAATTATCATTTGAATAATAACATATAATATAAAATATAATCTCAGGCACAATGAAATTAAATAAATATATATAAAATAAAAATAAAATACATTTCCTGACAGGGGAGCTCCGCACCGCCTGCCTGCCGCTAGGGGGTGCTGCAGCGCCCTCAGCACCCCCCTTCCCGCGCCCCTGAATGCAGCCACGGCGGACAAAAAACGAGTTTATCTTACCATGAGAGGAAGGTCGTTTCACATCAAGGTGCATGACTTTTGGAGGCAGTGGCAGTTGGCCCATAGGGAGCGATAGGGCGTCGCCCTGCCTAAACCACTCACACAAGGACATGCTTTTTAAATAATAGGCCTAACTACGCTCTAGTTTTTTGTATCGGAACAAGGCTTCATGATATCCTCCACAACAGCTATTTAAACACTACGAAACTGATTTTGACCATTTTAGCAAAGTCTGAAGGAAGGGGCGTTTCCTGGACCTGGAAACATTCGGGGTTTAGCCCACAGATTTTCTTTTGGGGGTGCTGTGGGGTAGCTTGACGTTTCATAGAGGCCGGCGCTACAGTGGAATGTTCTACTGCAACACTCCCCACACGCACATACACAGTAGCCTACACCCGCGACTGTTCCTAAACTTGGAATTTACAGCATGGTTAAGCCCCAAAATTAATGTAAAATAAACAATATTAGGCTCAGATGACGCTTTAAATAAAGCAAACAAAAAAGAGATTTTTATGGAATAAACAAGCAAATTATAATCCAAACGTATGGCCGCCCAACAATAGTTAAATACAAGCATGTGCTTTCTAGAAATGCATAAAGAAGCAAATTGATGTCTTGTTTTATATTTATATTAATGTAAAAACTGTGATTATCCGTTCCTATTGTTCTGTACCTGCGATATTACGGTGTAGGCTACCAATGCAACAACAAGCAGATCTGACAATATGGGTTGTTGTTTATAATCACACTTTATTGTATTCTGGTTCCACATTTAATGACAGAAAATAAACAGATAACATGAACATGGTGTACAAGGACATTGAGATCAAAAGGAAAATACAACAACACATTGTTAAACTGCTGCCATCCTGTATGAGCATTGTGCCTTTATATGATCATTATAATGCAACAAAGCCGCACGCTTCTGCTGGAACGCGTTTGAAACGTGAAGCGTTTTCCCCAAAAGGCATGCAGTCGAGGTGCTTTTCTACTTTAATAGGACGATGCAAAGTTAGGAATATTTATCATTTACCACAACTCCAGTCTATTGATTCCATGAGAAATGGGTTAAGAAAGCAAGGGTGCATGATTTTAACAAAACATACAGAATGCAGGAAAAATAATACAGAAGATATTTGATAAATAACACGATTAAAAGATCAGACAAATGTGAAAAAAGATGCAAAACAATGGCAATACACAGCTCGTAACAGAGCATAATCAACGGTTATACAAGGAAATGTGTTCGGATAATTGCATTAAAACAAAGCAGGAGCCTTTTTACTCATTTTCATACTAGTTCAAAAGCAGCTTGATCTCATTTTAAAGAGGGAATATTTAACATTATTTAAACCAACACTTGTTTTTAGTACGAGACACTTCCTGTTCAATCACCCCACGCGTACGAGTTGTGTCTAATTGAGTGTGAGTTTTGTTCTTTTGGATCTAGAGATGACTTTTTACTGGAGGTACGTTCATCCCATCTCCTTTCAGAAAACATTAATTTCTTGTAAGCACACTTGCAAGAAATTAACTCATGTTTTTGTCCCTAATCTGTATCAGTATTTAGTCATTATACGTGAATTACAATGAAATCACGTTAAAATGTGTTCACTTAGTTGTTGATGTATACCACGGTATGTACATGGAGATAAGCCCCGCCTCCTCGCCAGCATATCTCGTTTGAGTGATGCGAGTAAACATGAATGGTGCTGCGGGCAAACTCAATGCAAATCAAAACAGATGTTGTTCAGATAGCAGAGACTAGTTTGGGCTGCAAGTAAACAAAATAAACAATGATTCTGGACTTCTTCTCCTCCTCCTTCCTCTCCTCCTCCTCCCTCCCTCAGTGCACCAGCTCCAGTTGGCTGCTGGAGAAAGGCAGGACCCCACTGACGTAGTAAGCGATGCCCAGAGAGAGCAGAGCGATGACCACCAGCAGCAGGAGGACCCTCCAGAAACCCAGGTCCTCCACGAACTCCTGCCAGGTGGTCCTGAAGCTGGACAGCACCCCCTCACTGCTCTGCAGGTTGGGGTTCAGCAGGGAGTGGCTCTCCATCGCACTGGAACATGGAGGAAATCCATTTTTTTTAATAAATATATTTTATTGAGCATTAAAAGTACAAAATATACAATTACAGAATAAGAAAGGGGCATTTTTCTAATTTCCTCATTTATATTTAACATTTTCAAACTCTCTCCAAGTCCACATCTCATCTGGCTGTTTGGACCTTTCTGTACAGCTGTAAGTAACCACGCTTCCCCACAGGCGTTTGATAACAGTTCATCTTTCCCCAACGTTTGTTTGTACAACTCCAGTCTGGAATAAAGGGAATAATGACTCATTATCTACAGGAGTCTGGTGTGCTTGTTTCCTCCCGGAGTAAACAAACACATCATTCTTTACTCGGGGAGCTAACCCACCCACACAGGAAGACACTGCTGGATTACTCAGCAATAACCGTCTACTCCCTCTTCCCTCTGTCTTCCCCCTCCACACACAGTGCACACGTTCAGCTCACCTCTCACTGTCGGCCATCTGCATGGTCTCCAGTTTGGAGTGTGCTCCTCTGTTGAAGCCCTTCACCTCCTGCTCCTCCAGACCCTCCAGCAGGCGGATGGCGTCCTTGTTGACGCCGCGTCTCTTGGCCAGCACCAGAGGGGTGGAGCCGTTGTGATTACTGTGAAGGAGAAGAGCGGACAGACAGCGGTGTTATGGCGCATTTCCACTACAGCGCGGAGCTCGCTTTAAGCGTGCCGTGCCGTGCACGGCCCGTTTTTGGTTGAGTTTCCACTAGGCGTAGTTCCGGCTAGCGGGTACTATTTCACAGTTTTATCCCTTCACAGAACAAAAGAATGCTTTTAAAAAAGGTTTAATGAGATGATGGAATCAAAGCTGAACTGTATAACATAAAAAGGCACACAAGCTGAAAACCCAACCCCAGAAGGGGGGTCTGGGGGGATTCCCCCCCAGGAGATTTTTAGAAATACTAACATATAAACTACGCATTCTGGTACACTCTGAGAAGAAAATAAATAGATGTATTACTACCCGACATATTAATAATATGTTATGCCATTGTTTGTTTTTCACTTAGTTCTGACAGCTTGCTGCTCCTCACAGAGAGAAGAGCAAAGAGGAGATAGTCTGTGTGAATTACTTTAAATTGTGGGTAAGGGTAGATAGCCCCCATTGTTCTGTGACCTGTCAATCATCAAACCGGGGGTCATATTTCATTAGGTGTTCATTTCTATCTGAAGTTTAACCCATGGATGTATAAAGAGTAGTTCTACCGCAAAGTTATTCTCCGTGGGGACTTCCGGTAACAATCTTGATTCTGATTGGCCAGAAGACTCGAAAAAACATCAGCAAAGATGTTTTATTGAGAAGATGATCACTATGTCACAGAAGTCTTCAAAACCGTTTATGGTCTCCGGTACTTCCAGTCCAACGCCGACTGCATGCACAGCGTTAGAAAATCGGGCCTTCAAAATAAAAGTTTGAGTAAACATTTTTTTAAAATTATTTTATTTTTCTTCACTCACACATCTGCGACACACTCGAAATGGGTCGCAGACCCATTTCCCACACACACACACACACACACACACACACACACACACACACACACACACACACACACACACACCACACACACACACACACACACACACACACACACACACACCACACACACACACACACACACACACACACACACACACACACACACACACACACACACACACACACACACTCCCTTTCTATAACTCTGAACAATCTCTGCATGAGTGTGTATTCTTAGATACTCTATTGATCTATATGTGTCTTTACTAGTGTATATATTTGCTGATTATGTTTATTTTATTCAACTTAAAATACGACCAGTCCCCAAAACACTTTTGAGGGTCAATGCAGTGTTGTAATTAAAATAAAAAACACAATTTCTAAAGAAAATAAATATATAAAAAACATGATTTCCCCTGCAGACAATGATCTCCCAGAGTGTCTATGATGACTAAATCTGAAAACACAAACACAGCACATCACAGGACATAGAAAATCATATCAATACTAGAAGATACTGTATAATCTCTTTCAGAAAGAAGGACCTAACAGAATGTGGTGAACAAACCTTCTCAGTAGATTTCCACCTGCAGGGGTTCATTAGAGTTAAAGATCACCTCACTGTGGTTGCTCCTAATTCAAAAATGTATATGTTCATTCAATGATCAACGTTTACCCTGTTGTTGTGATATCTTATTTTAACAGTTACTTATGTAATTGTATTTTGAATTGTGTTATCCTTGTGTGAACTCTTACTCTGTTGCTGCTTGAACACCTGCATTTCCCTAATAAAGGTCTATCTTATCTTATAAAGCGTCAATATTTACTCTCTGTCCTGTAAAGATAACATCAAGTGGTTTAACCACCATTTGATAGGGCAAGTTAGTCTGTAAACGAAATGATGAATCAGTTATGATAATCTCTCCTATACTACTGGATGCAGCTGGATACTCTTTAAAACAGCCGGTAGTTATGGGTACTTTTTACTTAAGTACACACTCTTTACATTACTTGAGTAAAGAAGTTTAGTCAGTACTTCTACTTTCACCAGAGTATTTTTAAACACGAGTATGTGTACTTCTACTTGAGTAAAGGATGTGTGTACTCTGCTTACCAGATATCGATCTTCAGCCCGTTGGACACCAGGAACTGGATGGTGTCCACGTGTCCGCACAGATGCAAAGCGGTGTTCCCTTGATAGTCGGTGGCTAGCAGATCGGCTCCGAACTTGTGCAGCAGGCGGCAGATGTCCACGTTGCCCCGGGCGGCGGCGAGGTGCAGCCCGGTGCGGCCCCGGTTGTCCCGGATGTTGGGGTCGCAGCCCGTCTCCAGGAGCCTCTTGGCGAACGGCAGGTCTCCATCGATGCAGGCCTGCAGCAGCGGCACGTTGGTCTGCGACGAGTCGTTGATGAAGACATAGGACATGTCCGAGTGGGTGTCAGAAAATTCCAGCGTACCTGCATCGAAGGAAAAAGGAGAACAGGAGATTTGTTAGAGCCAGTATTTCGTTTTTTTAAAAGAAAGGCCACTTAATCGTGACGTCTGTAGTCAACCAGAGTATAAAAGACTACAATTCCCACGGCGCATCCTCTAAACCTCAGGAGAAATCACTAAAACTGTAAGAAAGCTTGACCAAATCCAGCTTTTAAAACACAAAGACATTTTTATTAAACCCCTTCTCCTGCACTATTTTATCTGTTTTATCTCCTATATATATTGTTAGAGCCGGTATTTTAAACAAATCCTTATATTAAGGAGTATTTCTCTGTAAAGTAGTTGCCTCTCTTCTCCTGAGCATAATATGTCACATTCAAAGATTCAAAAGCTTTATTGACAGATGCTCAGCAGCTACAGTGTGGATATGGCTATGAAAATCTCCTTCAGTCTCGTTCAACAATGCACCATAAATATATATAAGACATACAACAATACAGATAATGAAAAAATAAACAAATTATAAATAAAATAGTGCAAGAGGATGTAACCAAGTGACCAATGTGCAGTTACATGCAGGAGAAGTAAATACGAGCTAAAACCTAAAGTAAAATGTAGAGGAATAAAATACTTCTTATGTGAAAAACAGATGGATGCGTAAGGATATGAAGGCACTATCAACCATAGCTACCGTAAATACGTATAAACCCTGCAGTGTCCGTGAAGCTAATACATCTTTAAAATAGAAAATGAAGGGGTGGAAAAGCTAGCTAACTGTAGCATTAACTAGCTGACACTGATGAAAATGGCAGTAACATTTAACCACTGTTACACATCTATCTTTATGCGGTATTCGTCTTTATCCACGCAGAAATATCAGATTTTAAAAACAGAAATAAAACGTTAGTAGGTGATGCTAATGATTAGGAAGCTAGCGGAGCTAATGCTAGCTTCAAAGCTAACGATTTTACACACATCTGAAACAGATTAACGTGTAAATTAACGATTATAGGAACATGTACATGAGGGGAACACGTATGTTATACATTGTTTGGGCTGTCAGGTGTGAGACTCACCTGTTGATTAGTTCCCAATTAGCAGAAAAATACACTCCGCTCCTCTTCGAGCTAACGTTAGCAGCTGTGTTGTTGTTATGCTGGGATTCCTCTGTTGCTAAGGAAGGGCTCTGTCGCCCCCTGCTGTCAGGGAGGTGTCATTAAAGTTCAATTTTAATACACTCATCGTTTTTTGGTCTAAATTTCTAAATCAATGAAAAAGTGTATTTTTTATAGTTTTTTAGGAGTTCGGGTGTTAACATACTTCAATATTCATGTTTGTTTCACCTACTACTTTTTAAATTCACTGTAGACCATGTTTGACCACTATTTTTATTATATATTTTTGCTTCCACTACTTGGCTTTTAACTTGTATGTTTTGTTTATTAATTATATATGTACTATGTATATTAAATTGTTTTTATGTTTGAATCATGCACGGCCTGGGATTGTTTGTAGAGTATATATGATAAATGAAAGATGTGAGAAACAGCGAATAAAGAAAGTAATAATGATTTTAAAAAGACAATAAATAGACAATAGGAAATATACATTATATAATTCTATAATTTATTGTGTACAAATATTTTTCAATAGTGTTTTATTTGTCAGATAGTTTACATATTTTAATATTCAGTCACCTATTATAATTTCACTCTTTAATTTCAGTTTAACCTGCTATTTTGAGACGTTAATATTGTATAATTGTGTATTTTCTACTCGTTTATGTGCAATACTTAGGGATAAGTTAAGTTATGGGTCTTCTTAGTTGTACAAGGCAATACGTGTATATGTTTTAAACAAGGTGGAAATGTTTTTAATTTGGTTTTCCAAGCACAAAGCAAACATTTTCTTCACAAGACCTGTCATCTTCTCAGTGGAGTTCACACGTAAAAACACCTGAAATACCTCGTTTTTTTACGAAAAAAACCATCTTCAATGAATATTCTGTTAGTTTAGAGACTTTATTTAAGTGTGTGAGCACAGAAATACACATTACAGTAACAGACATGTCATTACCATGTTAGCGTGATCGATCCTCTTTGAGGAAAACTGCATTTCTTCTCTGTCACTCCAGGCATAAAACACGTTTGTTTGGAAAATGGGGGTAGAGACCAAAACAGACGGTTGTTCGGGGTCTGTTAAATCATCAGTGGCGAATATATTTTCCATATAAAAACACAATCCTAAAGGCATTTTGTTTTGTTTCCTCATAATATTTAATGTACACATCATTATCTTCCCATTCCCTCCCATCTCAGTAAATACAAACCAGGGGATAGTATCATGATTTAGGTAAAATAATTACAATCTAGATTACAAAACCACAAAGGCTGACACAATGTGACATAGTAATAACATCAGGGCTACCAGCAGAGAGACAGCGCTATGTGCTAGAAACAGTGGTCATAGTGGTTACAAGTCACCCAGAAGCTTTCAACGTCCAACGATAATGAGAAGAGGATTACATCGACACCGCAGTGTAAAAAAAAACGTAAATTCTGTCATAAAAACGGCTACTTTTATAGACAGAAAAAGCGTATTTCTTCCTATTTCTTATACAAGGACAGACGAAAGATACAGACTGGAAAAAAACAACATAAAAGCTCTATAGACTTTTGCATACTTTGGTGGGAAATACAGTAAGCACTATGTACAGCAATAATTCAAAATCTATCAGAGAGTGTGTTTGGTTGGGGTGATTTAAAAAGAAAAACACTAGTTTGGTCACAACGTAAAGATGAAGGTGGATTTGGTCTATTATTCTAACCCATCAGTGCAATATATAGAAGATATATCAATCATAACTACAGTTGTTTTTAGCAATTTAGAGGAAAAGTGTTGCTTATTCCTTGAAATGCATTCGGTTTAATGTCTTAAAAAGTTGTCTTTCAAGTCAGCTGTCAGGGTATTGTAGCACCATAATGAAATGAACAGATATAAAAGGCGTATAAAACAGGAAAAATGTGAATTTAAAACGAGTGCAGAGGCATTTTCTTGCATGATTTTGAACGACAGCGGCAAATTGTGAACTTTAACTCATGTTCCACTTACTAGCTTCACTAGCAGGTGGACTTTACTTAGGAAGTCTTTAATAAAAGCTCCTTCTTAACTATTATTTCCAGAAAAGAAGGATCTTACAAGCTCGTGATACTTTACGCGTTCATATTTCCTAGCTTCCAGGTCGCCAAGTTACTGATCATTCCTGTAAACTATGAAAATCTGACTGTAGAAAGCGCTGAAAGTAACATGTTAGGGTACGTTCCACACGGCAGCGTCACGTGCTTCAACGGAGACGCTTCCCATCACTTTGAATGGGGGTGACGTCACGCTTCGCTTTGCCTCCGTTGCTCGCTTCGAAAGTTGAGAACTTTTCAAGCGCCGACGGAAGCGTCAGCCAATCAAATCATATGTCAGTACAAGCTCTAGCCAACCAAACCGCGTGCTTTTGTGTCCGAGATTAATGTGATTTGGTTGTTGGTCGCACGCCAGACACGCCCACTGGCAAGCTTCAATGCAACGCTGCCGTGTGGACGTACCGTTATTGTCTGAAAACGCTTACTTTGAAGCTGCGATATTGGAGTTTGGTTGACACATAAGTTGTTGTGTTGATAGAGAATCAAATCAAATGAGCAAACGTGGAAATTATCGAAAGGATTTGGATAAATCTGGTTCTTTTCTGCCTTAAAACGTGTCTCGGTTATTTGATTTCCATACGAATAAAACCCTCTTTTGCGAGAATATTTCCATTGGTTGTTTCTCTTAATGTAATCTATGAGATAAATGCATTTAAAGCAGGTGCAGAGGGCAGTAAATACAAAAAAAGCAACGTGTTATGGCGGCTAATTCACTAAAAAGGCGTTTTTGAACAGGAATCAGGTGATTTGACTTCAGTTGGATCAGTTCACAGAAGTTAAGACTTTACTTCCAACCAACTTTCTAACAAAACTGACTTAAAACTGTTTCATCTGGAGCACATTTAGTGTAATCGGTGCTATCCAAAGTGGGTTGGCACTCTCCGAGGTAGCCGAGAATGATCCTCGCCAAAAAAAAAAAAAAGAAGCATAACGAGACAACAGACACAAAATAAACACAATAGCACCATTGTCAGTGATGATCTGGAGAAGAACCACCACATATGCAGCTCCTCTCTTTCCATTTCTTCCCTCCTAAACGCTCCTTTTTTTTACATTTTTAATAAGCAATTCATTCCTAAAACTCTGATGTTGTTTTTGGAGAAGCAGGAGAGAGGGGCTTCTTTTTCAGTCAGTGTTCTTTTATAGATTTTCTCCTCCTTAAAGGTCACCTATTATACTGTTTTTCATCAATATATAATAGGCCTCAGATATATACAAAACATGTCTCTGATTGGCTGAAACACCAAACAGATCATTGCAGCATCCCATAATCCCCTCTGTTTCAGCCCTGTTTCCAAAGTGCTGATTCTCTGTCTGTTACTTTAGATGAAAATAAGGAGCCCCTCCCCACGCCCCTCTGAGAGAGATTTGGTTAAAAAGAACTCAATGGTGCTCTAGGAGAAGATTCAGGTGATAAGGTGGGGGGGGGGGTTACCTTGGTTGCTGATTGGCTAACGGTTACACAAGACAAAAATCGTTAGGACATCATAAAGTGGCCAAAATCTGATCAGACAGGTTTTTATATAAATGGATCAGGACAAAAAGAGAGAGAATCTTTTTTCCTGAAACTTTCAGAGTCTCTTTACACAGAGGGGACACATGTTGATGTAGAAGAGACGTGAAAAAGTGGATTTTGCATAATAGGTGACCTTTAACACCTCTTGTTCTCCTCGGAGGTGTTGAAACTACAACAGCTTGCTGCAGACTTGGCAGCGGCTGACTCTGGATCTCTCCTGGCCGCCCTTCAGGGTCTCCTGTCCGGGGGAGTAGAGGAACTCCGTGCCCGGCTGCACGGTGGTGAGCCAGAAGCTGTATTCGTTGGCGAAGAAGTGGCAGGATCCCTTGGCTCCGTTGCACTCGATGAACGGCGTGGCGCGGAAATCCTCCAGACAAGAACCGGGGGAATTCAGAGACTGACCGCCACCTTCAGATCCTGCCGCTGTGTGCTGCACGGAGAGAGGACATTTAGTATTTATTAGATTCAAGATTCAAGGCTTTTATTGTCATTTGTACATTAGCTACAGTGTGGTTATGTCAATGAATTCTGTCTGTATTCTGTACAGATAGCTAAGACCCTTGAGGCCCTCAAACTAGGATTTAAATATGTGTTTTAATACATGTAGAAGTTAAAGCCGAAGAGAACTGTCTTTTCCGAGTGAAGTGGCTCTATTTTCTACAACATTTTAACAATGATTAGCTTGTCTAAACATGTCCCATTTGCCCCTCCTACAGTGCAACACAATAAAACAGATACAATAGTGCAAGTAAATACAAATAAAATAGAATAGAAATAGTGCAAGAAGAGTACAAGTCATTGGAATATGATATATTAGATAACTAATGTTGCAAACAGATGAATGTTATGGATGTTCTTTCAAAAGTCAGGTGTTTAATAGTCTTTATTAGATTAGATTAGATATTCTTTATTGATTGCAAATTGGGAAATTGTTTTGTCAGAGCAGCATGTTGAGAAGGCATTGCACAAGTTAACCTTTTTAACCTTTTAGGAGAATAAAAGGGACATGTTTAGCAAGCTGATTGGTGTTCAAATGTTGTAGGAAATAGAGCCATTTCACTCGGAAAAGACAGTTCTCTTCGGCTTGAACTTCTTCATTTATTGAAAGTAAGAAAAAACCTAGTTTGAGGGCCTCAAGGGTCTTAGCTATCTGTACAGAAAACGACACCATCTAGTATTTTCTACCCTAGCAAAAACCTGGAGACATCTATCAGTAGTTTGGTGTAATTGTGGAGGCTTAATGTGAGTAATTTAAAGTTTACCATGAGGAAGGGACATGTTTAGCAAGCTGATAATTGTTCAAATGTTGTAGATGATGAGTTACAAGACAACATTAAATATTAACCATGTTCCTCTATGGGGGTATCTATAAAATGACAGTAAAGTCAATTCATAACAACAAAATTACACGAGAAATTTGAACATCTATGAAGAAAACGCTTTCCTATTTACCTTATCTCACTAAAACACGTCTAAATGTGATTTTTAGGGTGTATTGTGAGTTATTGATAGTCTTTGTTTTACCATGAGGAAGGAGTATCCGATCCAGAGACTCCTCCAGCCGGGGGGGCAGGTGGGGATGCTCAGATCCTGACTGTGCACGGCTACAGCCAGAGAGGGAGCCTCACACACTGAACACCTGGAAGATAAGGACAGGAGAGAGGCAATTATTGTTTTAGTTAGTCACCCAGTAGCTTTCAATGTCCCAGGATAACGGGAGGAAGATCTAATCTACACCTCAGTGAAAAAAAACGTAATTTCTGTCATAAAAACGGCAAAAAAATCTACTTCTATTGACAGAAAATACATAGAGACTTTTGCTCCAGCATACTTTGGTGGGAAATACAGTTAGGATTAGTTTCAGGGTGTTTAGTTTGTGAATTTATGAATCCTGCAGTCCTGAACGAGGGCCAGTACCTGCTGATGTATTGCTGGATCTGTTGCTCGGCAACAGGCATCATGGGAATGGGAGCGCTGGTGGAGAGCCAATAGGATTTGTCGTTTCGAGAGGCATAGTAACACACCTCGTTGGGGGAGCAGTAGAGGAAGGGGATGGTGCTGAAGCGGGGGAGACAAGACCCCGGCTGACCTGCAGAGAGAGAGGGAGAGAGGGAGAGAGGGGAGAGAGGGAGAGAGGGAGAGAGGGAGAGAGGGAGAGAGGGAGAGAGGGGAGAACATGAGTGATATGTACAGTGTAGGCAATGAAAAACTGACCTCACAGGCTCCTCCAACAGTGCAGAGGTGGGAAGTAGTGGAGTACAAATACTTTGTTACTGTACTTAAGTACATGTTTCTGGTATCAGTACTTTACTCCACTACTTATTTTACTTTTGCTTCTTACATTTTGAACACAAATACCTGAACTTTCTACTTCTTCCATGTTCCAAACAGGCTGGTTCCTTTAGTTTGAATGTGTGTTTGGTGGCGTGATCATTATTATTTAGAGTCATTGTGTGCCTATTGATTTGAACACGATCCGTGTATCCATCATTTCCTGGTCTTCTCTAAAGAAGAGGGACCAATGAAAACGTTGTCATGTTGCCGTTGTTCAGCATGGAAACATTCATTAGCTAACAATGACATTATTATTCTATTAATATAAAGGGAGGTCAGGTACTCTTTAAAACAGCTGCTAGTTATGGGTACTTTTACTGAAGTACATTTCAAAGCCTCTTTACTTTTACTTGAGTAAAGAAGTTTAGTCAGTACTTCTACTTTTACCAGAGTATTTTAAACATCTGTACTTCTACTTGAGTAAAGGATGTGTTTACTTTTGCCATCTCTGCTGTTACAACACGTTAGCAACTATAACTTTTAATATTAAAGTTTCTCCGTACCGAGGTCCTGGTTGTGAGCCTTCTCCTGGCCCTCCACGAACAGCAGGCTGTACCCGTCCCAAAGCGTGGCCATGCCCTGAGGACACATGGGCACCTGGGCGTTCTGGCTGTGCTTCACCAGGGTGTATCCGATGCTTGAGCCACGACCCACAGCCCCGGGGGGTCCGGAGCGACCCGTGGACCCAGTGGCGCCTGAAGGACGAGACAACAAGAAAAAATAAGACGTTTGTTTCGCATGCTAACTGTTGGGAAAATACTGAATGTCCTCGTCCAATATCAGAGTAACATGATAACAAAGGTATCCCAACTGTAGCTGTGTACATGACAGGATGTATGATTACCTAGAAGAGCATCAGGACTGTTTTAGGAATATGATAGCTATGTGATTAACATGATGATTCAGCCTCTATGGAGATAGACATATGACAAGCATGATCATTTCTGACGTGGAGCTAATCTGAACTAAACATTGAATACTGCTTTCTATTCCTCCATCTTGTGACTGTGTAACTCCCTCTCTTGTATATCAGCATGTGAAGGACACTGTTCAGGAACTAGTTGATGCTCTGTATGTGATGACTACTTCCATTCTGGAGAGGATCAGAAATACATGGATCCTGAGATTGAAGCTCAAGCCGGTGACCAGTGAGATTTTTCTAACACTAACTTAGAAAGAGTCCAGGAGGTATTTGCATGGGGGAGATTTCTGGGTTAAAATAGCATATTTAGAAGTTTATCATAGCATGTAAATATCTGACCTTGTTCTCCAGCAGGTCCGGGGAAACCGGGGGATCCGGCCTCACCGATAGATCCGGGGTAACCAGGAGGTCCAGTCTGGCCCAGTTTACCTCCAGGACCGGGACGACCCTTAGACCCTAAAGCAGGACACACGTTCACTCAGGGGTCAACAAAAAGTCCAGAGAGCAGTTTTTTTTATTCGTATTAGCTTAGCTTAGCATGAAGACGAGAAACACGTGGAAACAGATAACCTACATCCTTACCAAAAGCAACAAAATCCACCAACAAGCATCTTAAAAGCTGAATATATAACATTTTACAACACATTTCTTATAGAATTGAAGTTGAAGCTGTTTTGCTGAACAGGAAACACACTAAATAAACTGTACTTTACTTAGTTACATCCTTGATAAACAACAAATATTAATTATGGGTAAATACAGTATAACGTTTGTAAATATAAAATCTTTGTATGTTAATCACACCGTATAAAAACACTGATGGTTTACTGGTGAGAAGTTTTGCTATGCCAGTAAAGTGTATTTTCTTAGCTTAGCTTAGCATGAAGACGAGAAACAGATCACCTACATCCACAAAAATCCACCAACAAGCATCTCAAAAGTTAAATATTCAACATGTTATAATACATTTATTGCATTATTGAAGTTTTTGCAGAACTTTTTTAAGCCTTTATGCTAAGCTAAGCTACGCTAAGTCTTCCCGCCATAAACTCACATACAGACTTCAGAGTGAAATCCATCTTCTCATCTAACCATCACTAGATACTAAACTACTCCTTTAACCACAGCCAAATAATGTGAACGAAACCTGATGTTTTCTTGAAAATTTAGGTATAATTTTTGGCATTTTTCTTAAAAAATGTTTGTTTGTGTCTTTAATGGTAACAAAAATCTGTTTTATTTTGTTTTTATTTTATTTCTCTTTGTCTGTATTATTATTATTATTATTATTATTTTGGCTTACATATGTATTCTGCATTTTGTATGTTTTGTAAGTAATTGCTGTTGTCTAATTTTTCTTTTTCTCATGTACTTTTAGTTATTTTATTTAAAAAAAAATGTTGTACATGTTGTGTATTCATCTCAATAAAAATGTGATCACCAAAAGAAAAAATGGTAACAAAAACAAAGATCTGGACTGTGTGATTCCTCACCTGAACGTCCGGGGAGTCCCTGCTCTCCGGATGCTCCAGGAGTCCCGCTTCCTCCTCCTCCTCCGGGGTAACCCATTTCTCCGCTGGGTCGCTCGAAGTCTTGCGGTATCCTGGGAATCATGAGTCCGGGGGCTCCCTTACGACCGGGACGTCCTGGAGAGGAAGGGATGGAGAGAGAGGAGGAAAGAAGATAAGATAAGATAAGATGGACCTTTTTTAATTAACACAAAAACGTACAAAAAAAAGACTTAGTTCCCACTTGACAGTTAACGGAAAGAACAAAACAAAAAAACAACAACCGAAAACGTAGGGGGGAAAGCGGCTTAACTTATCTTAACTTAACTTAACTTCTTATTTAAGTCCTCTTACCTCGTACTCCCTTGGCTCCTTTGTTTCCATAATATCCAGAATCACCGGGATAGCCCTTCAGACCAGGACCTCCGCTGTATCCGCTCTCTCCTATTCCTCCTAAAAAACACCCCAAAACATTTGTCTTTAACACTTTTTTTATTTCATATTGTTTACAGGCCAATCGGAGCTTCACTGACCTTTGAACCCGGGGCTTCCGGGGAGTCCAGGGCCTCCGGGGTAACCAGATTCTCCCTTTCTCCCGGGGGATCCTGGGAAACCTGGGAGTCCAGGGTCTCCTCGGTCTCCCTGAGCTGTGCCGGGACCAGGAGGACCGGGAGGACCTGGAGGACCCTGGAAACCTGAGGAGAGGAGGAGAGAAGGAGAGGAGTCAGGACGAGAGGATACAGTGAAAGGAAATAGGAAACGAAACAGGAAAGGGGAACAGGTTGAGAAAAAAAAGCGAAAGGATAGCAGAGGAAAGGAAATTGGGTTTGAGGAAAGGAAGTAAATCAAAAGAAAGGAAACAGGTTGAGAAAAAGAAAGGACAGGAGAGGGAAGGAAATTAAATTGGGTTAAGAGAAAGGAGGGAAATACAACAGAATGAAAGGACATTGGGTTAAAAGAAAGGGAAGGAAATGTAGGGAAAGGGAAGGAAAGGTAAGGAAAGAGGCTTAAGAAGGAAAGGAAAGAAAATGAAAGGTAAGGAAAGGAAAGGAAAGAAGAGGACAAGATAGGACATTAAAAAGGACAGAAAGTAAATGTATTTACCATATTCTCCATCCAGTCCAGGGAGTCCTGGGTCTCCAAGAGGTCCGTGAATGTCTGATCCCACCGTGGGACCGGGGGGTCCGGGAAGACCGGGGAACCCTGAGCGTCCAGGACCACCTGACACACACAAATAAAAACAAACCATTTTGATATTTTATATTAGCTAATTCATACTGTCTGTTACTTTAGATGAAAATAAGGAGCCACTCCCCACGCCCCTCTGAGAGAGATTTGGTTAAAAATAACACACCAAGTACTTTGCCGTACTTAGTTCCCAGCACTTAGTACCCCCATGGCACTAAGTACAGATCGGGTTCACACCAGAATAATTCCCTGAGGGAGGATTACGCAAATGAAGCCGCTGACGTCACTTCTTCTTCTTCTGCTTTGGGTTTACTGGCAGACCGCAAACAACTTCACGGCGTATACTGCCACCCGAAGTCCCCGGCCGGAAGTCCCCGCAGTTGGGGACTGGCTTCAGTAGAAGCTGCTACTGAAGCCTTCCGAGTACGCCGACACCTCCTCATCTCCACCGCTCCCATGTTTTCTTTTGTGTTGCCATAAGTTAGTCTCTCTCTGTTGGTGCGCAGGGCTAATGCTAATAATGCTAATGCCAGCAAATACAATGGCGGCTTCACAAAACTTTTCCGAGTTTTACGGGGCGTGGTTTGCAATTCGCCCAGCCAATCAGAACTTGGAACTTTTTTCTCCCCAGGATAGTACCACCTCTGAAGCAGGGACTGAAAAGGGGGGAAAAGTTCTCATGAACTAAGTTCTCTTTTTGGTGTGAACGCAAAATCCCAGGAACTATCGGAACTAAAAGGGAAAAGTATGGGGAAAAGTACTCCGGTGTGAAAGCGCCTAATGGTGCTCTAGGAGGAGATTCAGGTGATAAGGTGTGGGGGGTTACCTTGGTTGGTGATTGGCTAATGGTTAAACAAGCCAAAAATCGTTATGACATCATGAAGTGTCCAAAATCTGATCAGCTCATTTTCAGACAGGTTTTTATAGAAATGGATCAGGACAAAAAGAGAGAGAATCTTTTTTCCTGAAACTTTCAGAGTCTCTTCACACAGAGGGGACACATGTTGATGTAGAAGAGACATGAAGAAGAGGGGACACATGTTGATGTAGAAGAGACATGAACAAGTGGATTTTGCATAATAGGTGACCTTTAATTCCCGTGAAGCTCACCTTGGTCTCCTCTCTCTCCCTTGGCTCCGGGGTATCCTGGTACCCCGGGGTAGGAGGATCCTCTCTCTCCCTTCAGACCGGGAATACCGGAAGCTCCTGGACGACCTCCAGCGTTCCCACCTGGTGTTCCTGGGAGGCCTTTAGGTCCAGCGAGGCCATTAAGACCATCCAAACCAGGGGATCCAGGTAAACCTGCACAAACACAACAGAGAGGGTTTGTTCATACTGGGGTAATACGTTTCAGGTTTAAAGTTTCAAGGCTTTTATTGTCATTTGCACATTAGCTACAGTGTAGATATGGCAATGAAAAACTTAGGTCTCAGGCTCCTCTAACAGTGCGACATATATATAGGACATAGAAAAAATAAAACAGATAAACTAGTGCAATAAATGTACTGTCCAGTTCGAATTGTTATCCACTTATATGCCAACACTCAATGAATTGAAACTGAATATTTGGTGACATTAAAACATGGGAATATTGGAAATGATCTGTGCTTTTTTTAAGCTGGCATACAACTTTTTTTCTGCGCAACTGCAGCCAGTACTGAGCCCCAGTAAATGTTTGACTTATGGTCTTTGCAACCCTCTGGAGTAATTGGAAATGTTTAAATTAAACAAGTGAGAAACAATCCTATGAAGCAACCACTGGAATCTAATCCTACAAATGCCAACATACCGAGTTAAAACCGAATTAAGGTGAAATAAACATGCAAGAAAAACCTGAAAAATACACATTTGAATGTCAACGTTATCACTGAAGCTTCAAACTCCTCAGGAAACACACTAAATAAACTGTACTTTACTTAGCTACGTCCTTCATAAACAAAAATATAATATTCATAAGATTTTATATATAACTTTTAGTATAGAGAAACATTTGCTTGTTAATCACACTGTATTTTTAAAACGCTGATAATTTACTGCTTTGCTATGCCGGTGTATTTCTTAGCTTAGTCTAGCATCAAGACGAGAAACAGGGGGAAACAGATAACCTATGCTTACCAAAAGCAACACAATCAACCAACAAGCATCTCAAAGCTAAATATTTAACATTTTATAACACATTTCTTAAATTATTGAAGCTTTTGCAGAACTTTTTTAATCTTTGGACGGACCTTGGCTAGCCTTTAAACCCAGTGTTCATCCTTTACGCTAAGCTAAGCTAAGCGTTCCTGCCCTAGCCTCACACACGCACATTTGAATGTTAGCGTTTTCACTGAAGCTTCAAACTCTTCAGTACAGTCTTGAAATAAAGTAAAATAATTGTTTCACCTTTGGCTCCGGGACCTCCAGGTCCAGCAGGATGTCCAGGAGTCCCGTCTGCTCCTGGTCTTCCTGGATATCCAGACAGACCTTTTGGCCCGGGGAAACCAGGGGAGCCTGCAGAGGAAAGGAGGTGAAAATGTTACAATCTAGCTTCCTCTGAATGTGAGTTTTACTCGTTTCTTAAAAATGTGGGATGTAGACAGTAGAGGGGAGGATGGGAAATTGCTTTTAGGAAAGGAAGCGAATCAAAAGAAAGGAAAGGACAGGAGAGGAGAGGGGTCGGACAGGACGAGAGGATACAGTGAAAGGAAATAGGAAACGAAACAGGAAAGGGGATCAGGCTGAGAAAAAGAAGGGAGAGGAAAGGAAATTGGGTTTGAGGAAAGGAAGAACAGGATAGGATAGGAAGTAAATCAAAGGAAAGTAAAGGAAACAAAAGAAAATTAGGGTAAGAAGTTAACCAAAATAAAGGACAGAAGTTTCGGAAAAGAAAGGAAAGGAGAGGGAGGGAAATGAAAGGGATGGAAAGGTAAGGTAAGGAAAGGGAAGAGGCTTCAGAAGGAAAGGTAATACAATTAAAGGTAAGGAAAGGAAAGAGGCTTCAGAAGGAAAGGTAATACAATTAAAGGTAAGGAAAGGAAAGAGGCTTCAGAAGGAAAGGTAATACAATTAAAGGTAAGGAAAGGAAAGAGGCTTCAGAAGGAAAGGTAATACAATTAAAGGTAAGGAAAGGAAAGAGGCTTCAGAAGGAAAGGTAATACAACTAAAGGTAAGGAAAGGGAAGAGGCTTCAGAAGGAAAGGTAATACAACTAAAGGTAAGGAAAGGGAAGAGGCTTCAGAAGGAAAGGTAATACAATTAAAGGTAAGGAAAGGAAAGGAAAGAAGACGACAAGATAGGACATTAAAAAGGACAGAAAGTAATTTTTTATTAAGAATGTGATTTTTACTCGTTTCTTAAAAATCTCTTTGTCATCTCAGCGTTTTTCTCTCACCCATTATTCCAGGCCGGCCTCCATCACCTGGACCTCCCTTTGATCCGGGGTATCCTGGTCCTCCTGGGAAACCGTTGTCACCGGGAGCGCCGTCATTCGCACGCCCGCCTGAAGAGAAACATCAATATGGTGTGAAATACATCTTTTATGTAATGAACGAGATGTCTTGAAAACGAGTGAAACACTGAATATAATAATGTACATTTCTTGCTTATAAAACCTGGGAATACCGAATGTATTCTGGTAGAAAAGGGATATATTAAAAGAAGCAATTATAGTTTAAATATAAGCAAAAAAAAAGGGAATAAAAACAGTACAAGTCCGCACACAGTTAGGGAGTTAGCGACTTCTCTTTTTACTACTATGCGGAAATGTGAATACACAAAGATTCAAGTACTGTATTATATATTTTAACAATCTTTTGGTAGGTTAAAAGCAGGGTATAGGAGCTATTGTTGGTAATAACCGTCTTAAAATCAAACATGGTGGGTGTTACCTGGGAAGCCTGAATCTCCGGGTTGTCCTTTAGCTCCCGATCTTCCGGGATAACCATAGCTCTCTCCGGGAGAACCTGAGGAACAAAACACGTGAGTCAAAGTCTGCATTTACACTTTCATAAACACATATAATTGATATTCTTTTAGCGTGCGCTCACCTTTGCCTCCTGGTCGGCCATTTTCTCCAGGATTTCCATTGAAACCAGGTGTACCGTCATCACCCTGAAAGCATCCAATCAGTGAGTCTCATTGGTAATAATAATCATAATAATAATACGTTTATTAAGTATACCTTTCACAGAAATACAATTCACAAAGTGCTTCACAAGAAAGAACAAAAGTGCTTCATGACATGAGGCAGAAATGTAAGGTTAACATAAAAACAAAACACAGACCACGTGGAGTCCCGAAATATATTTTTTTAAGCAAAAACAAAATATATATATGTTAGTAATTTAGTTTTTGGGAGAAGGGGTGGGATTAATAAGTGTAAACTTCTTCCCACCCCTTTTCAGATGTGTAATTATTAGGTAGTTCATTTGTTTATATATAATTTGTAAGTCAGTAATATTTTTGTTTATCAATTTGACACTGCTTAAGTTTGTATAGTATAATAATTCTCTGTTTCAAATATTTTTTTAAGCAATAGTACAGACTTCTTTGGGGTGGAAATCATGTCTCTCTTTATCAACATAGAAGACAACAAGAAATAATAGAGAAAAAACATAGCATGACAGGAATACCATACTTAATGACATACATAGTCATAGTGGGAAAGAACATACAAAATAGTACAGCGGTTCCCAACTTGTGGGCCGCGGCCCCCTAGTGGTCCGCGAAGGCATTGCAAGTGGGCCACCAAATAATTTGCAAAACATGATTTGTGTGGAAACATTTCATTATTAAGATTTTTTTTTAATTTGAACCCCTTTTCCTTTCTCTTTCTCGATCCTCCTTAGTAACGGTCATTACAGTCCTTGACAGCGGTCTGTTCTACTGGATTAACAACGTGTCACATGTTCTGAACTGACCAATCAGAACTTTATTTAGCCTCCATATTGTTTATGGTTGAATGTGGGCCGCAACATTTTTTTTGATTCTTAAGCGGGCCCTGAGTTGAAAAAGGTTGGGAACCGCTGAAATAGTATATATAATAAAAATAAATAAATAAACTTAAAGGGTAGTATTATAATTCTCATGTTTCATTTCATTATTATTATTATTATTTGTTTTTATGAATGTTTTACACATTCGAAATAAATCAAATTAAACATATCTCAAGTAGAAAGAAAATGTAAAAAGATGGGTAGAAACGGTTTTTTAAGCTATGTTTTCTTACCCTCGGTCCAGACATGCCGGGGAATCCCATAATACCAGATTCTCCCTTTGGTCCGGGGTATCCTGGTGTACCTGGTTGCCCGGGGTAACCAGGTACTCCAGGCTGTCCTTTGCTCTGTTCGGCGTAACCAGGAAGTCCGGGAAGACCCTGACGACCAGGTTGACCCGGGAAACCCTTGTCACCTTAGAGCGGAAGCAGATATAATCAGAATAATAATAATAAAAAAACATAATATTAATAATAATAAAATACAAATATTAAAAAATAAGAATAAAGATAGTAACAATAATTTAAAAAAGTAATAAGAATATAAAACCCCCCAAAAAAAGAACAAAAAAAAGGAATAATAATAATAATAATATTTATAACACTCTACATACCCGGGGCACAATGTCTTAAAAAAACACTTAAAATATAAATCACACAATATTAATTGATACTTTAAAAGCAGCTTTGAGAAGGCGTTCACGTTGTCTGTGTCTCAGACGTCAACAATAACAGATAAACAGGAAGTAGATCTACCTCTGGGTCCGGGGAAACCAGGAAGGCCGCTGCCTCCGTTGTTTCCTGGTTCTCCTTTTTCTACAAACTCTGATCTGAACGGAGGGGAGGGCAGACCAGGGGAGCCGGGGTATCCTCTGTCACCTGAAGGAGGGAAAACACACATTATGAGAGTCCTTCAGTTCGTTGAAATGCCATTTTAACCACACTTTTTGGTCGTAATCATCAGTATTTTTTTTTCATGTTAAGTAGATTAAAGACTCATTTTCTCTGCTATACAAGGTTGCTGATTTCCTCTGCTTTTGGCCTTTTGTGACACACTACTAACCTGCACTCTCATCTGCACACTTATCTAAATGTATTTAACATGTTCATACGAATGCACAACTTTTTACTGTGAGATAAATAGAGTTCCATCTTATCTTATCTTATCTTACTTAATTCTGGATGCTTTACCTTTCGGTCCGGGGTACCCGGGGCCGCCGTTGAGTCCGTTTCTACCCTGTCCTCCAGGCTGTCCTTTCTCTCCAGGAAAACCAGAAGATCCAGGACGTCCCGGGAGTCCAGGGAAGCCCATCAGTCCTGGGAAACCTGACTCACCTGTGATAGATACAGAATCAAAATGTAAATGTTACTGAATCCTTGAAATATTGTGAACAAACCATGATCCTATCAGCTGTGCGTTGAGATCAAACTTGATTCAGAATCACTGATAAGACTCTATGATATCTTCCTAAACTAACTTTACAGAAACAGCAACAGGAAGACATAGAAACACGGCCATTTAAGACATTACTTAGTACTGACTAAACTTCTTTACTCAAGTAAAAGTAAAGAGGCTTGGAAATGTACTGAAGTAAAAAGTACCCATAACTAGCAGCTGTTTTAAAGAGTACCTGACCTCCCTTTATATTAATAGAACAATAATGTCATTGTTAGCTAATGAATGTTTCCATGCTGAACAACGGCAACATGACAACGTTTTCATTGGTCCCTCTTCTTTAGAGAAGACCAGGAAATGATGGATACACGGATCGTGTTCAAATCAATAGGCACGCAATGACTCTAAATAATAATGATCACGCCACCAAACACACATTCAAACTAAAGGAACCAGCCTGTTTGGAAAATGTAAGAAGTAGAAAGTACAGGTATAGAAAAATGTACTTAAGTACAGTAACGAAGTATTTGTACTCCACTACTTCCCACCAGTAAGTACTATGATGATAAACAGCATCTCCAGCCTACCCTTTCTTCCCGGTGTTCCTGGTATCCCGTCTCTAGTTCCTGGTCCGGGGGGTCCGGAGGGTCCTCGGGGCCCCGGAGATCCAGGGGTACCGGGCACGCCGGGGGTCCCCTTCATCCCCGCTGGTCCTGGGAAACCTGGGTCTCCTCTGTCTCCCTTTCTACCGGGGAAACCTGAGGGGGGACGGACGAAGGACGGCGAGACGGGCAAAAGAAAGGCGGAGGAATTTAGTCAGAAGGAGAAGGAAATATAGGCAAAATCTATATACTAATAGACATAGTAATTTCACTTTTTCAGACACTTAAGTGAAGAAAAAGCTCAGAAAGTTAGAAAAACTGAGTAACAAACACATAAACTTACCTGTAATGTAACTTACCTCCAACACAATAGCTACGTTTATTAATAAATATAGCACTTTATGATTTATTTCTATTATTAAAACACACAGTTTGGTAAAAAAGTACAATGCAAACATGTGCCACTACGTCGTGTCATTGCCTTGGTTAGGCTGCAATTGCACTTGTTATTAAACAATTTCAGCTCATTATAAAGGGATTTAAATAGTTTACATATTCTAGATCAAATCTGCAATATTTTATCAAAGATATAATAATCTCAAGTGCAATTCCAGGCTGAATTAGCGTTTTCTCAACCGCCTAAAGTTGTGCTAGCAGACTATGACTACTGTTGACTTTCTTAAAAAGAGGACAGTTTTCAACACACCCATGCATCTAAAGTACATTTAAACCATTACATGTTTATAACCTCGCACTAATTGAGCACGATGAATGGATGTGTTGAAATTAAAAGTCCTTTTTTTAAGAGGAAACGCCTCTAAGGTGCTTGTTAAAAAGCCAGTTGTCACACACACTAATGCAATAAACACATCTTAGTACAGATTACACTTCAGGAGGAACTAGGAGGGTTAGTACCGGCTGCAAAAAAAACAACAAACATCAGTGGAAGTCACATTTCATAATAAACGTTATGTTTCTGGATCTGTAGCAGCGGAAATGTCCATCTTATACTGATGTTCTGATCTTTAATTGAGTTGTAAAATATCTTTTTCAACTGTCCTACAATCAGTTGTCCTTTCAGCATGTACATATAGATTCACAAATTGGATAAAAACATGATCCACATACTATATTTCGAAGTTGTGTTTAAATGTATCTTGTTTACATGCAGAGAAGGAAGCAACACTATTCATTATTCACTAAGAAACTTGGATTTTCTTATAATTATTTCCAACGTTTAAGAGTTATCTACCAAATGAGATTACATTTAAATAGTTAGTTGCTCAAATTACACCTCTAGATAACTCAGTACATACAAAATATAGGACCTACTTTATAGAAAAGTACTCTAACGGCACTCAAAGTCGGAGTTCCTACTTATAAAACATTTCATTTTGATGAAGAAAAGCATTAAAATATATCCTGACCATTTAGTTTGGTGTACTTTTAGCTTATTATATATAGTAGGAAGTAACTAAATATATTACATTTAAAGAGTAAGTTGTTAAAAATGACTTCCTTCTAGAAAAAGTAGAATAACGATGCCGAAAGTCGGAGTTCCCACTTGCACAAGACTAGTTTTTCACACCACTGACTGGAAAAAGGAATCAGAATATGCAGATGGAATTTGTCTGCTGTACAGCATTGAGCTGCAAGCTTCAAATATTTCAACTTTTAGGAGTTTTCTGCAAAACAATATCACATTTAAATAGTTAGTTGTTCAAATTAAACCTCTAGAAAACTTCAAACTTGAACATTTTAGACCTACTTCTAGAAAAAGACACTCAAAGTTGGAGTTCCTACTTGTAAACCTTTAACTTCTATGTAAAAAACACTTAAATATATCCTTTATTTCTTTGAGAAGACTAGTTTAACACACCGTTGATTGGAAAAAGGAATCTATGCAGATGGACATTTTTCTGCTGTACAGATGAGAAATGGCGAGCGCTGTTAGAGCGTTTGGTCTAAAGCACGAAGCAGGAGGATGGAGGGATTTGAAGCAAAAAGGATGGATGTGGAGGAGGAGGAGGAGGAGGAGGAGGAAGAGGAGGGCGTGTCTCACCTTGGCAGCCTATAGCGAATGACCCAACACCAAGAAAAGATGGAGGGATGAGAGGATGATGGAGATAATGGTGGTGGTGTGTAGGAAGGAGGGAAGGAAGGAGGAGGAAACACAGAGAAATGCAAAACAGGAGAATTCTTTTGGGTGATGCAGAGTTTCAAATAAACAACAGGAAAAACAAAAACTGTGGTGTCTGATTCGTCAACGCAGGAAAAGTGGAAAAAGGGGAGGGGGAAGAGTGACAGCCAAGTTCAAACTAAATCCTCTTTTACTAGAAATCAAGCTCCAAATAACTTGTTGTTTTTCACACTAGAAGTCCTACAGAATTCAACTGAAGTGTCGTGGAGGAAGATGCTGAGGTTTCCTCACCTGGAGATCCGCTCAGTCCGACATTACCGGGAGAACCGGGACGACCGGGAATACCAAAGGTCGGCTCGCCTGGAAGTCCGGGAAGACCGTTGTTACCGGGGTAACCGTCAACTCCTCGCTCTCCCTTCAGACCGGGAACGCCGAAACGTCCGTCGCCACCTGACAGAGGGAGAGGGAATATAGTTATACTTTTTATTTTATTAGTCCATTTATTGAACATGTTGAACCAAAACAACAATAATAATAATTATAATAATTATAACAAAGAGAGCAAAATAAAAAAAACGTTCAAGGTATAACAAAAAATAAAAAAAATGCTCATAGTTTCTGTCATGCTCAAAAGGGGCAAAAAGAAGCTTAAAACTGTTTCCCTCTGGCGTACATTACTGGCAATTTCTTATTTGAGCATTTTATTGCACATTCTTACTTCTTATGTTTACATAATATTTAATTGTATTCATCCTTTATTTTATATCTGTCTTAAATGGAACAACTGTCAGGAAACCCGTTTTTCCCCAGGACAAATAAATTATACGATCACTAATTTGACTTCTTATACAGTTACTTATACTGTCAATGTATCAGGTAGACCTAGCTTCAAATAATACACGAATACCTCTTATGAAGGGTAAAATCAGTTTTAGGTTGTTAGAGCCCCTTAAGGTCATATTTTGAGAAAATATGTTTTAGTTAGAATCACATTTACACGTCATTTTGAATACCCTTTAAATTAATACCTACGTTTTGTTTATATTGATTGTTAATTATTGGACTATGCCAAGGTTATGTTTCCGTTTGCTTTGCTTCTGTTATATTTTGCTACCAAAACCCTACTTTTAGCACAATTTCTACACTTAACACAGCTTCTTACATTGTTTTGTCGAATTGATCAGGTACTAGTGTAAACTGATTTATGAAAACTCCCTTGATGAAGGGTATAAATATCTGTTTTTGTTCAAAATGATTACAAAAGGTTGTTGATACAACCATGTGGTCATCAGAGGATGTGTTTTATGGTGTTGAATTGATAATCCAAGCTCAGGAGTGGACTAAATTAAAGAATCAGTGTCTCAAACCCACCAGGTTGTCCCGACCCTCCAGGGGTCCCGGGCTGGCCCTTGTTTCCAGGGGTTCCTGGTCCTCCGTTCTGTCCCGAGGAGCCAGGCGTGGCCCCCAGCACCTCTCCAGGCTGGCCCTTTCCTCCGGGACGCCCAGGAACTCCATCCTTCCCTCTGCCGCCGTCAAAGCTCTGTCCGGGACCACCGGGAATACCAGAATCCCCTCTGGGTCCGGGGAAACCTGCACGGAGGAAAAGGGAGAAAGAGATGGGAGTCAGAGTTCTTTTATTTTTAAAGAAGGCAAGGCAATCTCAATCTTTATTTATTTATATAGCACATTTAAAACAACCTCAGTTGACCAAAGTGCTGTACAGGGAATACATACAATATCAAATAACACAATGGGAGTAAAATAATCGGCCTGGATTAGAGCCGATTTAGTGTTGTCTCTGATTGTACTCTCGATAATTAGGGAAAGGGTTTACCTTGTGGTCCAGGTTGTCCTCCAAAACCGGGGTTTCCTCTGTCTCCTTTGGACCCGTCAAATCCGGGACTTCCGGGTCTTCCTGGGATCCCTGACCGACCTTTAGGGCCTGACGGGTAAATGCACATTGGAACTCATTATGAGTGTCCTTCAGTTTCTTAAAATGCAATTTTTACCACATTTTTTGGTATTAATCAGTATTTCTTTCTCATGTAGATTAAGTAGATTAAAGTCAAATTGTCTCTGCTATACAATTCTAACTTAATATACAAGTCTATCTGGTTCATAAAGTCTTTATATCTGCTCTAAGAATCCTCTCAGGGACAGGGGTTAGGGTAGCTGTAGTAAGGAGTCAGAAGGAAATTACTTCGAATTATTTCATTAAAAAGTCATAAATTATAGTTTTTTTTAAATGTTATTTCACAGGATATCATGTTTTTTATGACATCCACTGAAATAATCAATTTTCATGTGCTGTCCTGTTATTTCCATCCAACATTTTTACCAAATAACATTTTTCCATACACCAATCCAAACTGCAGTTCAACCTGTTCCTTTAGGACCATAAAAAATGGATAAATCTTGCTTTTTAAATAATACAAATGCATTAAAAACAGACGGAAATTCAGAAAAATCAGCTCCGATCACAAAATATGATATAAAAATGTTAGGCAAATTAAAACATTTTTTTTTATTAGATGAGAAAACAGACAGGAAGTGCATTTGTCGAAAAAAAAGGGTAATTTTTTCTTAAATCGTACCTGGTCGTCCGGGTCCTCCGTTGTATCCGGGCAATCCGATCTCACCGGGTATGGAGCACGGTAAAACTGTGCCTGGTAGCAGTCACACAAGTTAGCACACACACTTTAAATACTTAACACACACAGTAAACGATAGATAACATACATGCCTACTTTTACCATAAGGGATAACTATACGTCTAATAAATCTGCACATATTTAGCAAAATGTAGAATACTTTACACAATATTTATATAGCTCTTATTGTTATTTAAACAGAATACTCTCATGAATGTGTGTCGCAGCGTTGATTGTCTGCCGCGTCCATTCACGCCAAATTCACGACTTTCATTTCGGTTAATCTGAGTTGAATTATGGGAATTATTGTTGTTGTTATTATTATGTGTGTTGAATGTTGTTAGTGGCAAATTTCATCGCAATGAAGTTCAAAGAAGATGACTGAAAAGTTCAATTCAATCTGGTGTTGGGGTATCAGGTTTATGACTTCCTTATATACCCCATCCCACCCCCAAAATAACCCCAAAACTCAGGTTATTAAAGCTCTCAGCAGAGGGGGCGGGGCTTGAAAGCATGCGGCAGGTTTCAGCAGCTTTGATTGGACGAAGAGGAGAGTGACATTACTTGTTTTTAAAGAGTGTTGTTTGTCAAAATAAAAGCTGAAACTCGACCGTCAATCATCACTGACTGCAGAGTCATGAACAAATGATTGACAGCTGGTTTCAGGACTTCAAAAGACTACATTTCCCACAATCACTTGCACTAAAGTGTTGGATACAGGTCATCTGAGCCTACGTAGGTTAAAGTGTTATTTTAAACAGCAGACCCTTAAATATCACTGTTTATTTTCCTCTAAAGTGGTCATTTCCTGTTGGATGTCCAGCATGTGAACATAAGGGATGTTTTTTATGAATCCAGCAGTGGTCGGGGTGTCCGAAACTAAAAATCTAGTCCCGCGTTTTCTCTGGCTGGTGGAGGAAAAAGTTAGTTACCCACCCGTTCCCTCTCCGTCGTCATTAACCCCTGCACAGCTGTTTTCACCTGGACAGATACACATGCACAGGGGAGGTGAGAGAGGTGAGAGAGGGAGGGATGGATGGAGAGAGAGAGAGAGAGAGAGAGAGAGAGAGAGAGAGAGAGAGAGAGAGAGAGAGAGAGAGAAGAGAGAGAAGAGAAGATGGCAGCATACAAAGCCAGTCAGGGTCATTTTGCATGCGTCAATAAAGCAAATTAAATCTTATTTTCCATCAAACAGATATCAGCAAATCAGTTCAATTCATTCAAGGCTCATTCAGTTAAGGCAAAAAAGCATATTGAAATGCCTGCTTCAATAAAAAAACCAGGTTATTCCACCCAATGAGAGGAGAGACTAAGAGTATGTCTCTGATGATAGTCTCTCGGCTCATGTGAGTGACAATAACCATCATATTAAGAGCAAAAATCAATCAGTAGTTTAGCATTAGCGTCACGGTGTGAGAGCTCACATTCACCCTGGAGAGGCTGAGGGGTTGTGTCCTTTAGTCTCGGAGAAGAAGATTATTTCGATTTAAAAGGAAGCCACTGGTGTCATTTTCTGTCAACTAAAGTCTAGGTTAATTGGCTCTTTATCACAGATGCCGTATATTACTTTAATTTGATGTTTTTGTTAGCTTTACAGGCATCTTATATAACCTATCTAGCATTACATACACCTAGACATACATGTATTGCCTAGTTTTAAGTCTAAATAATTGATAATTTATTACAAAAAGTGCGTTAGTACACTTGATTCCAGATATTTGGGTCTGAGTTGTGCCATATATCAATTTAAATAAGTTGACAAATTATTTAACGTACATAAAAAAGTCAAAAAGTACATGTGTTTCTATTTAACTAAACTATTAACTAGGATTACATGTTATTAAAAGACTATATATTAAATATAAGACTCTAAATATGTCTTTTAAAATAAAAATTGTTATAATATATACAAAAATACATATATATATATATATATACACGTTACAGGCTTTAAACATAGCTTGAAATGTGTAAAACAACTTATATAATCTATCTAGCATTACATACACCTAGACATACATTTTTAATTACTAGTTTTAAGTCTAAATTATTTATAACGTATTACAAAAAGGGTGTTAATACACTTTTGACTGTGTTGAGTCCATCTATTTGGGTCTAAATTCTGCCATATATAAATTTAAATCATTTCACATACATCAAAAAATCATCAAATGATCCATAAGTAGATGTGTTTCTACTTTTCTAAACTATTAACTAGGATCAAATGTTATTAAGAGACTATATATTAAATATAAGACTCTGAATGTGTCTTTTAAATGTGTATTATTTCAATGTTTTACTGCCTTTGTGCACCAATACAGGATTAATTAGACGTAGAATTACAAATAAACACCAGTATTTTCCTTCAAAATAAAAACCAAATCCACCTTTTTTCAATAATTAATCACAAATAAATCATAATTTCTCACTTCTTCCGAGACTAAGGAAGCACAGCAGCTTGTTGCAGCATTAAAATCACATCATTGTGCGTCAAAGGATTGGAGATTATTGGCTGCAGAAGAAGCTCATTAATGGTCTCTATTAATCACGGAGACCATTAATCACGGAGTTAAGCAGCAGCAGCCGAGGCGTGAAGGCGGGAAGCTGCTGTCGGGAAAAAAGAGTCTAAACATGTCGTCTCTTCAGATCCTAGGAATACGTTTTTTCCCCCGGGAAAATCTCCTCTAATGGTTTTAAAGGGGTTAGGATGAAGTTGCTATGGTTACTACAGGACATGGAGGATGGATAGTAATCGAAGGGGATGGATTTATGGTCAACCTGTGTGGAGAATAAGGCGTCACACACACACACACACACACACACACACACACACACACACTTTCTTCTTCCTCACTTCTTCACACATCCACACACACACACTTTCTTCTTCCTCACTTCTTCACAC
>CM062286.1:5109250-5114250 GCA_031216635.1 Dissostichus eleginoides
AAAGTGTGATAAATACCAGCTAATGGAAACCCTGCACTGCTCTCTACAACACATTATACTTGGAGGATAAAGCCAGTGTTATGACAGCTCTAAAACCAGAGAGGGCAAAAGTACACACCTCCTTTACTCAAGTAGAAGTACAGATACTCGTGTTTCAAAATACTCTGGTGAAAGTAGAAGTACTGACTAAACTTCTTTACTCAAGTAAAAGTAAAGAGGCTTTGAAATGTACTTAAGTAAAAAGTACCCATAACTAGCAGCTGTTTTAAAGAGTACCTGACCTCCCTTTATATTAATAGAACAATAATGTCATTGTTAGCTAATGAATGTTTCCATGCTGAACAACGGCAACATGACAACGTTTTCATTGGTCCCTCTTCTTTAGAGAAGACCAGGAAATGATGGATACACGGATCGTGTTCAAATCAATAGGCACGCAATGACTCTAAATAATAATGATCACGCCACCAAACACACATTCAGACTAAAGGAACCAGCCTGTTTGGGAAATGTAACAAGTAGAAAGTTCAGGTATTTGTGTTACAAATGTAAGAAGTAAAAAGTAAAAAGTCGTCAGAAAAATAAGTAGTGGAGTAAAGTACTGATACCAGAAACATGTACTTAAAGACCCACTGAAGTGTGCGACGGTGCATGATCTTTTATGCTAATACGTATAGTAATGACCAAAATTGTCCATTGGAACCCATATCAAAGATGTTGGAATAGCAACGAATTTGACGAGTTTGAATTTTCCGCTGGGAAATTCGCAGTCGACCTCCGCCTTCGTGGGCGTGGCTTGCGATCTACTGCGTGACGTCAGAAGATGGGCCAAGCCGAAGTGTTTACATTCACCACCATTCATTTTGTCTCTATTTCAAAGTCGAATTTACCAACGTTTTTGAGCGAGTATTTGATTGGAAAGTGTTTCGCAGTCGACTGGAAGTGATTGCCAATCGAGAAAAGCTGACAATGGAGGCGACAGTGACGAAAAAGGGAGGAAAAACACACGGGAAGCGATGCATTGCCGCTGGCTGTGGTAATGTGAAGTCTGCCGAAGTGGCGATGTTTCTGTTCCCAAAAGATGAAGGTGAGTGGCTGGTGTCATTGTTTCGTAGATTCGTAGATTGTTTATGAAAAATAAACGCCACTGTGTTTGTGTTAACTAACAAGACTATCATGGCGGCGGCAGAGCTCAAGTCGAGTTTCTCCGCCTGGAGATATTCTCACTATTTCACTTTTGTCGAGCACAAAGAAAAGAAGGTTTTAGTTAAATGTAAGTTGTGTCTTGGCGGGTCAAAGATCCTATCGACTGCCCAAAACAGCAATTAAAATCTGTTGAAACATCTGCAGAAAAAACATGCTGGGACGAAGCTAGTAGCGAAGCTAGTAGCTAAGACCACAGACCCAGACTCATCCGACGCCATTCCACCTCCACCTAAGCAACAGCGGCTGGATTGGCACTTTGAAACATATCTTTGTGTTTGTGTTTGTATAGACCACATTGCTTAGCAGAGTTCAGTGATGCAAATGCATGTCAAGTTGATCAACAGGTTGTATTATTCTCCGATGCAATAACAGTACTGAAATGAAGGCTACAGTATAAGGGCATTAATGGGTGCCCTTTTCTAAGTAACTAAGAAGTTACTTTTCACAGTAACGCATTACTTTTTGGTGTAAGTAGTGAAGTAACTAGTAATTGTAACTACTTACTGGTTTTCAGTAACTAGCACAACACTGCATGTGAACATGAATGTTGCATCATGCTATGAACAGATGAATGTATGATCAGGTGACGGCCAATCCTGTGTGTAGATCTACTCTAGATCTATGACAAAATATTGTCCTCAACTAAATTGACTTCCATGGCCACTTTCCTCATCTATCCTGTCCGAAAAGCTGTCAAAATCACTCATTTCTCTCGCACCAGTATCACTTTCCGAAGGCTCCGCCATGTTTACAATCACAACTGGGCCCATCTTGTGACGTCACAGCCGCTATCGTCTGCAGCAGCGGTAGGCTCAGACTCTGAACAATTTGCGATGTTTATCTCGTCCCTCGCACTTCCTAAAAAATTATTTTAGCCATGAACAGGTACAATTATATGTAAGAAATGAAACTGCCATTTCACTTTGGCGCAAAAAAATGCACTTCACTGGCACTTTAAGTACAGTAACAAAGTATTTGTACTCCACTACTTCCCACCTCTGCCTAAAATACAAACAATTGAACTTACATGAGGTCCCTGATTGCCTCCAAAGCCAGGTGTGCCGCCATCTCCCAGCTCCCCCTTTCTTCCGGCGTATCCGGGGTTCCCGCTGGGTCCGGGCGGTCCCTGTAGTCCTGGCGTTCCGGATGTTCCCCCCCCAAGGCAGGCGCAGTCTCCGGATTCACCTGCAGGACAGAGGACAGGACGATAGGATGAGAAGTGGGGAAAAAGACGAATAAAAGAGAGGAACGAGGGATGAGTAATGTGAGGATAAAGGAAATATATTATAAGAGTCTGTTCAATATATCTATTGCAGGACATGACGACACATTTAATCAAACCCTAAATCCTTTTACACATGATCAAGTACATCTCTAATATCTTAAAGGATAGCAGCCCCTTTTTTTAAGGACAGCAGAGGAGCAACTTTAAAATAAATAAATATGCACAAGTAAATTAAATGTGAAATATATCTTCAACCTCAAAGAAACAAGTTATTCAATAATTTCTTGCAGAGACACAGATTTCATATATATTTCAATACAGTCAGTGTGCGTGTGTGTGTGTGTGTGTGTGTGTGTACTGTATACGTGTGTGTACCTTTGTATCCATTGAATCCATTGTTGCCGGGCAGACCTCTAGAGCCGGGCAGTCCAGGCTGGCCGGGGTAAGCTATGGGAGCTGCAAACACACACACACACACACACACACACACACACACACACACACACACACACACACACACACACAAACACACACAACACACACACACACACACACACACACACACACACACACACACACACACACACACACACACACACACACACACACACACACACACACACACACACACACACACACACAATTAAATCACTTCTGCCACAAAGATGACACAAAAAATACAAAATATGATTTTTTTAGATTTCACACTGTTTGAACGTGAGCTGTAAGCTTGCACTGACTGATGAAAGATGTAAAAAAAGAGAAATCTGTTCAATTCCAATAAAATAATAATTTATTTTACATGCATTGTACGTAAATATTTGTGTATATATAAAAAAAAAGATTAGAAATTAAATATCTCTTCATCTAAAATGTAAAAAGAAAATCTATTGTTGGGTTTTTATTTCAGTTTCAGTCACTTTTTACAATTAAATTCACAATTTTGCTGATTTTTTTAATCAAAAAAGCACTTAAAAAGTATAAAAAGTAATAATGTTTTAAAGAAAACCCTTCACTTATTACTCTTATAGAACTAAGAGTAAAAAAAATTATACAAATTAGGAGAGTAACTTAAATCTCGCAGCACAGTGCAAACACAGCTCAGCGTCACAGTGTGAAATAAGCATTAGTCTCTTTGTTCGGCATGTGATATGCAAGCTGCTGTTGCAAGATGACAGACGCTTCGTCAATAGCATTAACTTGTTTATATCGTAATGAAATATAAAACAGCATGGCACTTGTATTCAGTGATTTTACATCGACTATAATGGCTGAGAGCTCCTTGCCACAAGCAGCATGCATTAGCGCGTTGCAGCTGCACAAGCAAAGGAAATCAAACTGTTCTTTCAAATATATATCAAATCTTCCAAGCAAACTGAAAGGAAAACACATTATTATAATAAAGTATGGGGTTAGATTCGTCTCGATAATATGTGCGAACATAGAAATAATTTGTGTGTAAATGTGTGATTTGTAATTAACGTTAAACACCTTCCACAATATTTTCACAAATAAAAAAAAGGAATTTGTGAATCTCTCTCTAACATTGACAACTTTTGATCAGGCATTTGTGAAAAAATGTTGTATTTGTTAACCAAAAATGCGCTTGTGGATCTCAAATCTCTGTTTTGTGGAGCGTCTTTGTACAAATATAGTATTCACAGATCTTTTTGTATTTGTAAACTAATTATAGTATCTGTCAGGGAATCATTTCCATAGATGTTTACCTTTTGCCCTCTGATGCAGATGCCCAGCCATGGGCAGCATGCTATCTCCCTTAAGGAGGGGCTGCCCTAGCATTTTGTTGTTGTTTGTGACCGGGCAACTGTCGGTCAGAGATAGTTATTGTTGTGGGACACCTGGAACACATCCTTCTCGGGGTGTAGATGACCCCGAGCCATAAGCGACAACAAATGTGATTCAGTGTCCTCAGCTGTTTAGTCTATCTATTGAAGAATGTTGATTATTACACTCTGAACTAGTTCAAACCTGGAGCTACAGAGGAGTTCTTCAGAATTGATTGTGGCATCTCTACCGTGTGGTCAGACCGTGGCCCGTGACATGTCTTGTGAATTCTCCGGCCGAAGCTCCAAATAAACCGTCAGTGTTTGCCATCAAAGCTCCAGCTCTCCTCGTGTCTCTCTGAGTCCTGACTCCTATTGCTTCAGAAGTTTCCCCCAAACTATTCACAGATCTTTTTTTTAATTGTGAAAATATTGTGGAAGGTGTTTTACGTTTACAAATCACACACAAATCATTTTATGTCCACACAAATATTTTCGAGACAAATCTAACCCCATATTATTAACATTATTTTCTTTCAGTTTGGTCGCTTTTTTAGCTTCATTTAACGTCTTTGTTTGACAAAATACAAAATAAAAGTCCCTTTTTTTTGCCAACGCTGCTGTTTTCTGCTGCTGCCATGCACTCAGTCCATGTAAAATCAGTGACTTACAGCGACACCTGGTGGCCAAAGATGGGAAAAGCAGCATGGAGATGAGAGAGCCTCCCATCCAAGTCTGGAGAAGAGACTGCACTCTTCTGATCTATACTTACCACCGCGCCCTCC
>CM062286.1:5116750-5136750 GCA_031216635.1 Dissostichus eleginoides
TTATTACTTATATAAATGATCTCTCTTCACCTTTTTGATTTTCTTTAAAGAAAAATAACATTTGACCATGCATTAGTTTACGTTTTTTACACAAGTTAAAGCACTTTAATTATTGGAGACTGCTGTTTTGAATGCATTGATACATTTTCCATACAGTGTGTGTGTTTGTGTTCATTACCTGTCCCATAACCAACAATTCCTGGAGGTCCTGGGGGTCCGGGGTAACCTAGAGGTCCGGGGTCACCAGGGGCACCGGGTAGTCCGTTGAGACCCGGGTCACCTGACTCTCCTGCAGCCAATCAGATAGAAGAGACATTTAACACAGGACACTTTCACATACTAAACAATACCTCACAGTTTATCAGTGTTATTACCAGAGATGGTACACACATCCTTTACTCAAGTAGAAGTACAGATACTCGTGTTTAAAAATACTCTGGTAAAAGTAGAAGTACTGACTAAACGTCTTTACTCAAGTCAAAGTAAAGAGGCTTTGAAATGTACTTAAGTAAAAAGTACCCATAACTCCCAGCTGTTTTAAAGAGTACCTGACCTCCCTTTATATTAATAGAACAATAATGTCATTGTTAGCTAATGAATGTTTCCATGCTGAACAACGGCAACATGACAACGTTTTCATTGGTCCCTCTTCTTTAGAGAAGACCAGGAAATGATGGATACACGGATCGTGTTCGAATCAATAGGCACGCAATGACTCTAAATAATAATGATCACGCCACCAAACACACATTCAAACTAAAGGAACCAGCCTGTTTGGAAAATGGAAGAAGTAGAAAGTTCAGGTATTTGTGTTCAAAATGTAAGAAGTAGAAAGTACAGGTATTTGAGTTCAAAATGTAAGAAGTAGAAAGTACAGGTATTTGGGTTCAAAATGTAAGAAGTAGAAAGTTCAGGTATTTGTGTTCAAAATGTAAGAAGTAGAAAGTTCAGGTATTTGTGTTCAAAATGTAAGAAGTAGAAAGTTCAGGTATTTGAGTTCAAAATGTAAGAAGTCAAAGTAAAAAGTCATCAGAAAAATAAGTAGTGGAGTAAAGTACTGATATCAGAAAAATGTACTTAAGTACAGAAACGAAGTATTTGTACTCCACTACTTCCCACCTCTGGATATTAGATCTATTAAATTATTAATATGAATGATGTGTTACCTTGAACAGTAGAGCCCAGACCATTAACGAAGGCTGGGGGTCCGGGTGCTCCGGGGTCTCCCTGATCACCCTGTTAGAGATAAACAACACATTTACAAATCTTAATTGTATTTAACATATTTGTTGTTTTGAATGAAGTGCTAAAATCTGCAGGAATCAGCCTTAAAAGGGATCATTTCTTACTGAAAGAGAAGAGAGAAGATCGATACCACCCTAGCTACTGGAGCCTTTTAGCTTAACATTAGCTTAGCATTAAGGATGGAAACAGGGGGACTATTTAACTGAAGTTATACTTATTATCAAGTTATATCTCTTTTGTTTAATCTGCCCAAAAACCAGACAGTAAAACAGACATTTTATGGTTTTATGGAGTTGTTACTGCTAAGCTCATTTAAACTAAAGGTCAGCTGTTAGCTTCATTGTTAGCTTAGCCTACTCTTGACCAGAAAGCAATTTGAACTCATTAAATTAAACCTATTGCCACCACAGAAACAAAAGAAATACATAATAACCTTTAAACAACATAATGCTAAATATGAAGTAAATTATCGATGTATAACTGGGTAAACAGTAAAGTGTGTTTCTTCATTAGCTTCCCCAAATGTAACATTCTTTTAAGAAACACTGGCACCATCTTCTGGTAAGAGAAGGTTATTGAACACAAACTATGTAGACTCCACGCTTAGTTAAGTGTTTATTCTCGTAAGTTTTACGGTATGACGTTGGATGTGTTCACACTGGAAACATTGTAAATACTGTATGCAGAAATGTCCCAATTTGATTCCAACGAAGTCTCTATCTACAGTCTCTATCTATATGGAATTGAGACACAGCGAAAAACTGTATGTCAACAGGAAGTGTAAGCAAACACGCACAAACACACAATCATTGTACCTTTCCTCCGATGTATCCCGGTTGCCCGATCAAACCTGGAGTACCTCTAAGTCCCTGTATCAGAAAAAAATAAATCAGGTATGAATTTTTTCACAACAGGGTTTATTAATCACTGAAGGAAAGCTTAATTATATATGTATGTTTGTAATATAACCAAAGTTGTGCTTATATAGGAAAATAATGGCATTCTTACCATATTTAAGTATTATCTTGTATTTAAATTTGGCAGAACTTTATCCTCTGATTCCCTACATTTACGAATTAAAGATTACTCATTTAAAAAAAAAAAAAACCTTTACTTTCTAGCCAATTTTGCAGAATATATATATATAAAAAAAAAAGGTCTAATGCGGCACAAAAGAAGTATGATGTGCAGTAGATGTAACAATAAATATGATAATGTTAATATAATAATAATGTCTGTGAGAGAAGAATTTTGACACCAAATAATAATTCATGCATACATTGTGGTATTGCTCCTAACGTCTAATAGTTAAATAACCACTGTAGGAACATTTTATTAATCTAGTTTAACCCAGTATTAATCTGTGAGTTAACTGGTCCTGTAGCAAGTAGCACAACTAATGTTTTCATAGTGGTACAGTTTTAAAGATCATAATTTTAGCTTGTCAGTTCTTGAATATTTTGTGGTAACAGTTTTAGCCTACCAATTGTCCGGGATATCCAGGAGGCCCGTTCAAACCAGGAGCACCCTGTTTGGTAGAATCAAAACGACATCCACCACAGAAGAAGAAGGAAAGGAAAGGTAAGAGACTTGCTTGACCACAGTAAAAGCTATGCTTAAGTGTACATTTACCCATAGAAGAAGAACATTGTAAGGAATCTCCACTTATGTTGAGGTTAGGGGAAGATTCATAAAACAAAAGGCCACATTTTTTACTTCTGTGAATGAAATAGGTGTAATAAAGTCGTAGCTCTTACTCTTGCTCCGGGGTATCCAATAATTCCCTTCTCTCCGGGTTCTCCACCAAAGCCAAAAGGTCCCTGGATTTAAGTAAAAATACAGATTAGTAAATATCACTTAATGTGGACTCATCTCATATTTTGCATGTTCGGTATTTTCTCACAGCAGTTTTTATTGTACAAAAATGTCGTAGAAAATCAAAGGTTCTTGGGAAAATAAATCACATAACAAGGTTTTAAAAGTGTTTTAAAGAAGTCAGTCTGCTTGGGGATCTTTTTCTCTATAGACACATGGAAAGACATCTTATGATTGTTTATTAATCTGCCAATTGGAAGTAAATCCAGAATAGAAGAGGATCTAGTAGAGAGCCTTGAGGAACGCCTTAAACACTTACAGGTCGACCAGGATTTCCAGGAAATCCTCTTATTCCCTTTGGACCAGGTATACCCTTTAAGCAAAGCAGAGAGAGAAGAAAAGTGGTCATAAGTACAGAATCATTTTGAAACTATAAGCAATATTTACACATTTTAACTTACCTTTACAAGTCTGTGGAAACTGTGAAATCTCACTCAAAAGAAAGGCGATAACAACCAAAACTACGCCGCTGATGTAGGCATTAACTCCTTAAAAATACATTGTGTTGGGCTCGAAAAGCTGAGGAAACCAGGGTGGAACAGTCAGATTATCACATCTATAATGTTAGCATCAAGGTGATAACTAATGTAAATAGTGGGCATTTCAATTGAACTGACCTATTGCTTTTAGTACTTTTGATTCAACTTTTTTTTGCCGATTTCTTCATTTTTTAGCAAACAGTAATTAAACTTTCACGAATACAGTGAACTTTTGAATCCCTTTATCTCAAAGTCACGTCATCATGCTTGATATTAAAGATAACGCAGGGAGATTAGAGGACACACTGCTGTATTTGTCCATGTTCAACACAGCTCATCCTACTTGGGGAAGAAGTCGCGTTTTTCAACAAACCTGTAGTCCTTTGTCTCCTTTGGGAGAACCCACAAACTCCACAAGGCCATTGATCAACGGCTGGCCGGGTTCACCGGGTGAGCCCGCGTCGCCCTGGATGTCGTAATCGAGGGAAGAGATATCTGTTTACTCTGATCACGAGGTGGCGAGAGAAACGGCGGAATAAGGAGGGGTAAGGCGGCAGAGTTTTTGGGGCATTTAGGGAAGATATAGGGAAGGTCTGGGTACGTTGACTGGAAGACGGGCTCTGTTTTGACCGTGGAGCCACTGAAGGGCTTGTGAACTGAGTGAGGAAATATTGGGGTGATGATGAGAGGCTGGTCTTTGGATGAAGTGCATTGCTTTAATTTAATATTTTTTCACAATATATGAAATTCTGGAGGGAGGAAAGATCCGATTGGTTGAGTTACACATCAATGGGAGGAGTCAATGGTGTGTAGTTTTGGTTTTTGGACAATATTTAAATGCACTACTTCTTATTTTCTTGTATTTCTAATGAGGGAAGCCTTTATTTTGGTAGGTCAAAGGGCTATTGAACTATTGCATAAAGACTAGTTTTGACAAAAAATCCAAATACTTGGTGATTATGAAGTTTTCAACCACACTTTAAGGTTTAAATTCTTCATTTGGGCAACTCCATATGATGAAGATTATCAGGATCGATGCTACGTTGGACCAACCTCTCCTCCACCTCCCAAAGTCTCCTTCTCACAGTTCCTCCATGGCTGTTAAGTTTGCTGCAATCACTGCTCCTCTTTCTCTTTGAACCTTTAGTTTCTGCCTGCTGTGGTATTCTCTTTCTTTTTACCACTTTTTATGACATCCCATTATGTATGTCTGTGTGTGTGTGTGTGTGTGTACTGTATGTGTGTGTGTTTGTTCCTATCCTTCCCTTGGCTGTGTTACCTTATCTCCTTTGTAGATAGTGAGAGTTTGTTCGCTTCTTAGCGAGCCGTCGCCCGGAGTACCGCTGGGTCCGGGAAGACCCACGTCGCCCTGGAGTCCGAAATACACACAACACACCGTTAGCGGCGCAGGGGAAACAGGAAGTGGGAATGAGAGATAGTTGGATAGATAGATAGAGAGAGAGAGAGAGAGAGACAGAGAGAGAGAGAGAGAGAGAGAGAGAGAGAGCTCAGGGATACTTTATCTTGAGTTTCTTGGTGATTTAAAGACATTTTAGCACCCCTTTTTGTCCCAACAGTTAAAAAAGTACAACTTGAATTTTAATTTGCGAACAAAAACTTATCCTAACATGAAATCCAGCTGTTTTCACATACAGTTTAACCCTGAATCTTACTGAGTTTTGGTTGAGTATCACATGCATGCAGTGTGTGAGGGAGTTGATATGTTAGTACTCTTTTGTGTGACTGTTTGAAATCAGATGAGTGGGTGGATGGAGGTTGAGAGCAAGCAAATGAACCGCATATCCCAGAATTCACCAGCAGATGCCCAAATGTGATTAAAGACGAGGGTGAAGTGCATCATGGGAAGTAGGAGCGAGTGATTCCAGCAACCCAGTTACCACAGATCGTCCTCCCATGACAGCTCAGAGATCTCAAAAATGAAGTTTTATTTGTGTAATAATGAGATTGTTATCAGTAATGACACCCAATGCAAGGTGATGCATGGCCAAATCAAGACTGGGTGTATTTTTGCTTGAATATGTGATATTCTTTTCCAATTTTGGAGAAAAACTTCAGTAAGAAAAGTCTCTGAACTGTCATTCAACAGTGAGGGAAACAGGTGTGCAGAGCCACTGGTCGAGTCACAAACAAAGTCGATTTTTGGGGTATTTAACACTAGTTTGAAGTGCAAAGTGACTCCAGATTGGATATAAAAAGTTGTGCAAATCTCAGTCTGTTGTGACTTGTCCCAGTGGCAGCACACGGATCATTTGAAAGAACAAACCAGACTGAATCAAGTAGAGGTTCATGTGATCTTTTATCAAACAGGAAACAGATGCAACAAACAGTTCAGTAGTTGTGTAAATAAAAAGATGGAGAGAGGAAGAGGAGGGATGCAGGGAGGGTGGGGTTAAATAAAAGGATGGATGGAGGGTAAATACATGTGAGTTGGACGGAAGAGGAGCAGGATGTAAAGGCAACACCAGTCAGAATTAAACATGCACACTATAATGTTCGTCATCAGAAAACACACAGAAATGCAAACACACTCACACACACATATACGGATAGAGCTCTCTAACTAAGCCTAGGCTCTATTGCTGATGTTTATGGGGGTTAAGTATAGAAATCACAACATTTTACTATAAAATAACTATTTGTTTAATGCAATATGGGTCAGTGTTGGACTCTTCCTTTAAGTTTCAGTCGTTATAAGTGTAGTGTTGTGTTTTTACACTTCTGCCCTGGTATTTGAATCGATCTCAAACTAGCACCTGAGATGATATCATGATAAAGACACTTATTTGACAGAAATACATTTTGTTCATTTGTCATTTCTCAGGTGGAAATTAAAACCATCCAAAAAAATGCTTGGTAAATTGCAGGTTAACTATTTACACCAAACTGTCCATATAGTTTAATATAAATAATATCATCTTGTAGTGTCCAAGACTAAGAACTTTGTGCGTTCAAGAATTTAAAAAGGCCTTACGTATGTGTGTGTGTGTGTGTGTGTGTGTGTGTGTGTGTGAATAAATCTCTAAATTAGAATAAGTCTACGTGCATCATACCTTGTCTCCTTTCTCTCCTTCATATCCGTCACTGCGGCTCCCCTGAAAACAGCAAGGGTTAATAAAATGCACTTGGAAGAACAACAACAACAACAACATTAAAAGGACGAAATGTATTGCATTATAATATAATATAATTAATCAATGTGCTTCATTATTTTACTTACCATTGGCCCTGGGAGACCGGGAGGACCAGGTGGGCCCTAAAGACAGACGAGAGAATCAGGAATAATATTCACTCGAATGAAAGAAACTCAAACTAATTATGTTTTAATATTCATGCTTTTCAAAATCTGATAATCATCTAAAAAACGAAACATTTGCACATTTAATAACATTTGTATTGACAATAATAACAGTATATTACAACATACAAACACAAAATTCATATTATTTACTATTTAAAGTGAAAGAGATGAATGTACGTACAGAGTATCCCTCGGGCCCCATTGGACCGGGATAACCGGACGGACCCTCAGGACCTCTGATTCCCTGCAGAGAAACACAACCATACAAACATTAAAGACAACACATTAAATCCTCAGGTGTTTCATTCTGTATTAATGATCATTTGTGGTCGCATAGCAAGAAGAACAGGTAAGAATCTTACAGGTTGACCGTTTGGTCCTGGATAACCTGGTGAACTCTAAAAAAGGGGGAAAGAAACACAGATTCATTCATAAACAGGAAGCAAAATCCTCTTAATTACATTTTAAATAAAATAATGAAATATCTTCAAATCAAAATACAGGAACATTCGTGTACAGATTAGAGTCATGCAAAGTTGTATTGGTGACTCAAAAGTCACTTCGTTTTTGTAATACAATTTTACACAACTGTCTCTATAGCACCATCTAGTGGCCAAAGCTAACTTTACAGGCCTTTCAGACCCTCAAGTACAATGCAGCTGCGCCATGAGAGGTAACAAATATGAGGATAGAAGTTACACAAAAATAGCAAATATATTTAAAAAAAGTCAATTCTAATGTGTTTTTTATGGCTCATCTTAATATGTATTGTACACATTTGTGCAGATCAATATAACGTTAACTTCTTATGTTTATATACATATTATTACATTTGATAATAATTTTTTACCGTTTTTTTTTCAATAGACATTATGCAATTTATTTTTTTAACTTGCTATTTTATATAAATATTTGTATACTATCTGATTTAATCGTTTTTGGAAAATCTTTTACTTTAACTTGTTGTGTTTTTATAAATATTTGTATTCTTTTTTTATTACACATTTTCTTGGGAACTTCTCATAATTATAAGAATATTATACATTGTAATATTGCACAACTTTGACTTCATAGTTTGCATAAATACTCTAATTTAATGTATTTTTGTGTATTCTTTATTCTATCAAATCAAGCAAAACCCCAATTTCCCCTCTGGATAAAAAAACTAATCTGATTCTGATCATTATTATTAAATTATACACAAACAAATATTATCCTCAGTTCTTTAGGTGCAGAAATACATTTAAAAAAGAGTAAAGTGTGAAAATGACCGTGGAACCGTCGTCCGAGATGTATCGAGGGTCTCCTTTCTGACCCTTCGGCCCAAAAGGCCCCTGTGTGAGGAAAAGAAACATCAGTACAAATCTACAGTAACATCTGCATTCCTTATATAATGACATCCAAACATCTACACATATATATAATAAGTCCTAAAAGAGAGTAGGTTTGTCCTCACAGAGAGTCCAGCGGGTCCGGGCGCTCCGATCCCGTAACCGGGGTCTCCGGCTTCTCCTCTCGTCCCGTTACAGCCGTCCAGTCCAGAGGGTCCTCTTCCCCCGTCCAGACCGGGGTGACCCTACAGAGGAAGAGGGGGTTAGAGTTACATCTTGAACATGAATTAGGTTTTTTAGCCTTTTTAGCCCTATACACACTGACAGCATAACATACACTACAACATGACATTTTGAAAATAGTCAAAATACAAATTGAAGGCACATTTTGTATCAAAACAAGCAAATATATGGCAATCATCTTTAAAAAATTAAGAAAAGATTGACTGTTTTATAATTATAAGTAGGAAAATAATATCTGTGTGTCAGAATAAACAGAAAATAAATACAGACAACAAATGGAAATAGACTGACCTTTAGTCACAGATTATTAACCAACAAAACGACAACATTTTTAAGATTTGTTTTTTTTTAAAGCATGATACAGTTGTTTAATTTCTGTAAATGTATCATTGCATATCCTGCTGTTTTACCATGCAAGGGGCTACATCTGCAATTTCACTTTTTTTAAGCACACAATTAAATAGTTTCTTTTAAATCAAAATAAAAGATGTTAGCTGTCCGTTGATAAAATAATCTATAGCTATTCTTACTCTAAATCGCCTGAAACGATCAGTTATATTTAATTTAACCACTTCTTAAAGAAACTGCATATTGAGTGTTTGAGTGTTTGTGTGTGTGTGCGTGTGTGTGTGAGTGTGCGTGTGTGTGTGTGTGTGAGTGTGCGTGTGTTTACTTACAGGTACTCCATCAGTTCCCCGGAACCCAGGCACTCCCATAGGCCCCTGTTAGAGTACATATTAAATATAATTAAATCATGATCAGATTAAATGAGAACACATAGAAATGAAAACATATTCAGTCAGTTTTAGTCATGAATTAAAATCAAATCAATATTTAAATTCAGATAATGAACGTCATGGTCTTTAACACCCGCCTTGTCTCCTTTCTGGCCAGAAGGTCCTTTATATCCGATGTGGCCCTTCTCTCCTTTGGGCCCTGAGGGTCCCGTTCCCCCCCGAGGACCCTCAGGTCCGCTCGAACCCACTTCTCCAAGATGCCCTGGACGACCCTGAGGGAAAAGAAAGACAAAACGGTCACTTTTTTAAATGAAGAATGAAGAATAGACAAGCAAAACTGCAATTTGGATTAATAGTGAAGCTCTATTTGACAACAAATCATCCTAAAGGCTAAAAGGAGGCAAATAGAAAAAGATCTTGAGGTACATGTTGAATAATAAGTGATTTAAAGCCTCTCCATAATGAAGATGTGATAATCAAATATAAGATAAGATAAGAAGTACCTTATTGATCCCAATTCGGGAAATGTTGGCATTGTACATTAGAGAAATTAAAAGATTGGAAATAAACTATTCAAAATGTAAAAAGGGGGAAACACAAATTGTTGGGGCAGCCATTTTGGATCTGATGGGTATGTTTACATGAGAAACAAGTCAGGGCGGGAAACCCAGCTGGTTGGTGGAGCAGTTTGTGTGGGCAAGCAGCGACATGTGGACTAAGAAGGTGGTCTGGAAGAAAAACTGCTACCGGGGGAAAAGAAGCAGGATTTGGAGAAATGTATTAAAGGGGTCCTATTCTGCTCATTTTCAGGTTCATATCAGTATGTAGTGTCTCTACTTTAAAGAGTCCTCTCCTGCTGATGTTCAGGTGTATATCAGTATGTAGTGTCTCTACTTTAAAGAGTCCTCTCCTGCTCATTTTCAGGTGTACATCAGGATGTAGTGTGTCTACTTTAAAGAGTCCTCTCCTGCTGATGTTCAGGTGTATATCAGTATGTAGTGTCTCTACTTTAAAGAGACCTCTCCTGCTGATGTTCAGGTGTATATCAGTATATAGTGTCTCTACTTTAAAGAGTCCTCTCCTGCTGATGTTCAGGTGTATATCAGTATTTAGTGTCTCTACTTTAAAGAGTCCTCTCCTGCTGATGTTCAGGTGTATATCAGTATGTAGTGTCTCTACTTTAAAGAGTCCTCTCCTGCTGATGTTCAGGTGTATATCAGTATGTAGTGTATCTACTTTAAAGAGTCCTCTCCTGCTGATGTTCAGGTGTATATCAGTATGTAGTGTCTCTACTTTAAAGAGTCCTCTCCTGCTGATGTTCAGGTGTATATCAGTATGTAGTGTCTCTACTTTAAAGAGTCCTCCTGCTGATGTTCAGGTGTATAACAGTATGTAGTGTCTTTAATTTAAAGAGTCCTCTCCTGCTGATGTTCAGGTGTATATCAGTATTTAGTGTCTCTACTTTAAAGAGTCCTCTCCTGCTGATGTTCAGGTGTATATCAGTATGTAGTGTCTCTACTTTAAAGAGTCCTCTCCTGCTGATGTTCAGGTGTATATCAGTATGTAGTGCTCTACTTTAAAGAGTCCTCTCCTGCTGATGTTCAGGTGTATATCAGTATTTAGTGTCTCTACTTTAAAGAGTCCTCTCCTGCTGATGTTCAGGTGTATATCAGTATTTAGTGTCTCTACTTTAAAGAGTCCTCTCCTGCTGATGTTCAGGTGTATATCAGTATGTAGTGTCTCTACTTTAAAGAGTCCTCTCCTGCTGATGTTCAGGTGTATATCAGTATGTAGTGTCTCTACTTTAAAGAGTCCTCTCCTGCTGATGTTCAGGTGTATATCAGTATGTAGTGTCTCTACTTTAAAGAGTCCTCTCCTGCTGATGTTCAGGTGTATATCAGTATGTAGTGTCTCTACTTTAAAGAGTCCTCTCCTGCTGATGTTCAGGTGTATATCAGTATGTAGTGTCTCTACTTTAAAGAGTCCTCTCCTGCTGATGTTCAGGTGTATATCAGTATGTAGTGTCTCTACTTTAAAGAGTCCTCTCCTGCTGATGTCCAGGTGTATATCAGTATGTAGTGTCTCTACTTTAAAGAGTCCTCTCCTGCTGATGTCCAGGTGTATATCAGTATGTAGTGTCTCTACTTTAAAGAGTCCTCTCCTGCTGATGTTCAGGTGTATATCAGTATGTAGTGTCTCTACTTTAAAGAGTCCTCTCCTGCTGATGTTCAGGTGTATATCAGTATGTAGTGTCTCTACTTTAAAGAGTCCTCTCCTGCTGATGTTCAGGTGTATATCAGTATGTAGTGTCTCTACTTTAAAGAGTCCTCTCCTGCTGATGTTCAGGTGTATATCAGTATGTAGTGTCTCTACTTTAAAGAGTCCTCTCCTGCTGATGTTCAGGTGTATATCAGTATGTAGTGTCTCTACTGGGACATGTCTCCATGCTTTAATGTTCAAAAAGCTCTTTATTTTTCTCATACTGCCTGTGCTGCAGCACCTCTTTTCACCCTCTGTCTGAAACCAGAGCCCAGTCTGCTCTGATTGGTTAGCTGGCCGGCTCTGTTGTGATTGGTCAACCGCTTAGAGATGTCCCGCCCCTTAGCCTATCACGTACAATGTGTTGGAGCGCTAACCAATAGAGGCATGCGTGTTATTAAGTAAACAAAGGAGTGCAATCAGGCATGTTTCTCCAGAGGTTTTCAGATGTTGTTTGTTTTCAAATTACTTTTTATTTGGATATTTAGAGGTAAAAGTCAGATGTAAAGCTTTTATCTTATAATGACTGAGTTAATGCTGCAGGTAAAAGGCTGCAATACCCATTCAAACCACATGATGGCAGTAGAAAAACTAAAAGGAAACATAAACAGGTGGATGAGCAGAGGAATCCCTGCAGAGACGCACATTAACACGGCAGCCTCGACTCCTCACAACCTGCTATTAGCTCATATTTTAGGCGGTATAACAGGGTAGGGAGCGAGGAGACAGATGGAGGGAGGAGAGGGAGGAGAGAGAGGGGGAGAAAGGGGGGAGAGAGGGACACATTTCTGACGTTCGGGTCAAAGGGAAGTCACAGGATTTGGTTTTCAGTGTTGTAACTTCTTTTATTTAAGGCAGTAAAAACATTAGTTTATTTGCTTCTTGACAAAAGTTAAATGTTTGACAGGAAATGCTTTTATTTTGTGCTTTCTCTTTCCTGTTATGATTTGAAATGAATACGAGTATGTCGAGTGCACTTTCCCCGTCTTCTACCGTTCTTGTTGGAACTGTTATATTCATATAAAGTAAAAACGTTCTGGCTTTGTTCTTCATTCGAAGCTTCTATTACACAACATTCAGAGCCCAAAAGTGACTCCGAGAGGCTCAGATTAAACACAAGTTTCATGAGAATGCAAACTGGGAATTTATTGTACTTTGAGTAAGCGTGTATCGAATGCAAACTGGGATATGAGCAGTTTTGTTTAAAGACGTTACAGTTATGTTAAATGTGGAAGTAAGCCCGTGCTGCAGATGTATTTTCTACATGTATGAGACATTTATAGAGCTTAGATGGCTGTATACGCTTGCATGCATGCACATGTATGACTACATATTCCTTAGGATGTCTTTTAAATCCTTACTACCGCATCCTTATCATAAATCTTAAATACTTTCCCCTTAACTTAAGACTCTATGCACACACATTAAGTATATAGGCACATGAACACCCTTCATTACACACAAGGTAAAAGTTCACACACTACACTAAACGCAAGGTAATTCTCTACGCAACACCAGGTGCTTTTCATATATAAGTGCTCTGCCTGCAGACACAGAACTTTAAATAATGGATCTAACATTAGAGGACATCACAGAGAAGGTCAAATACGGATTGTAAACAATCATTTGATTTCGCCTACGGGGTGTACCAGGCGGGTGGAGTTTATAGCATCCGGACCATTTAGATAAAGTACAAATACATTCTTGAGACTAAATGTGATGTGTTATCCTGTATGCCAAATCACGGGACACCTATGATGCTGCAATCAGCCAATCAACAAGGTTGTTAAATACCCATGTAATGTTAACAAGTAAAGTAGTTGTGTAGCACCAAAAAGCACAATACCTTTGGAAGAAAATTGACACTCAAAATGCTGCTGATTTAGAAAAGCAAGCCTAGCTCTTTTTCCAGACTTTAAGCTAAGCTAAGCTAAGCTAGCTGGAGCTTCATATGTAAATGGACAGACATGTGTGTAACAACGTAACATTGGAAAATACATAAATGAGACAGACCAAGTATTTTAGTAGTTTAACTTTCTTTTTTTTGTTGATATTTGAAATTTGAATTCAATTCAATTTGAATATCTTAGCCCCTTTAAGCACACTGTTTGAGTTTTCACTGCACATTCAAAGTATGCTTCATCATTTTGAGTGGACACAGCATTGGGTAAGCATATTCGCGAATCACTCATTCAGTCTTTATCAAAAGGAACTTAAAAAATATGGTACTTTTAAAAGTTTACAATCAACTGATAATGAAAAAGAGGCATGCAAGAAGGGCGCAGAAAGATCTGGTTTTCTATTGTAGACTGCAAGGGTTTTTTATTTTGAAAAGTAACAAATAACCTTAAAGTCTGAAATAAAACATGATTCAACTTGAAGGTAGTCTTTGCCAAAAAAGTTGCTTGAAAAAAGATTCTCTCTCTTTTTGTCCTGATCCATTTCTATAAAAACCTGTCTGAAAATGAGCTGATCAGATTTTGGCCACTTTATGATGTCATAACGATGTTTTGTCTTGTGTAACCATTAGCCAATCACCAACCAAGGTAACCCCCCCCCCCCTCCTTATCACCTGAATCTCCTCCTAGAGCACCATTGTGTTCTTTTTAACCAAATATCTCTCAGAGGGGCGTGGGGAGGGGCTCCTTATTTTCATCTGAAGTAACAGACAGAGAATCAGCACTTTGGAAACAGGGCTGAAACAGAGGGGATTATGGGATGCTGCAATGATCTGTTTGGTGTTTGGAGACAAACACTTTAGAGACATGTTTTGTATATATCTGAGACCTATAATATGTTGATGAAAAACAGTATCATAGGGGACCTTTAAAAGGGACACTGACCCTGGATCAGCCTTGACTACAATGCAATGCTCTTTCCCGCCCTATACTGTAGGTCCTGAGGGCAGGCAGAGTAATGACAGACCTGAGCCAGGTGAAGAAGTCTGGATCGCTCTCACACCTGTTTTTACCTGGGCGAAATATGCAGGGGTCCCACAAGGAGACACTTTCTCTCACGCCTTCTTGTCGACCTCATCACTTTTAGTTTTTTTTGCAATGTTTGCAAGAGCCAACGTGCTCATGTGTAACCGGGTGTCGAAATTAGCTCCGGAAAAACACGTATTTCTGACGTATTTTGGGGGCAATCTTGTGAAAGACGTAAAAACATAGTCCAAAGATGAGGTGACCCTTCCTCTTTTTCAGGTCACTTTTAAAGAGTTAGTGCTTCTCAAAGTGTGGTCCGCGGACCACTGGTGGTCCGTGAGCGCCCCCTAGTGGTCCGTGAGTATATTGGTAAAATTTCACATTTGAAATAAATAAATACATTTAAGTTTTCCGCACTCTCGCGGGAATATCTCCGCAATGGAGCGAGCTTAAGTTTAACTTTCAATTGCATGATATAGCCCAGCGCAACACCTTCATCACACATGTTGCCACTTGTTTGTACCATTTTCAGGTGATTTCTAATCTGTTCTAGAAAAACGATGTGATTTTGGATATTTGTGGAGTTAGGTGGTCCGCGAGTTTTTGGTTAAGTGGTCCTTGGTATGAAAAAGTTTGAGAAACACTGAGTTAGCTGTCTGTCTGGTGTCAGGTAAAAGGTGAGAGGTGAAGCGTGCATGTAAAAACACCTTTGTTGACCTAAACCAAACTAAACCATGAGTACACGGATAAAAAAGGGACCTTTCCCATTTGTGAAAAGCTAGTAAATGTGAGAAACACCTCCTCTGATCTTTGGAGGAACTCTTTCATGCTCAGGGAAGTGAGTGTCTAGTGAATAGGAAGTGAGTTTCTGATGTGTGTGTATTCCCTAACATGGCATGGAATTAAAAAAATGCAGCCTGCAGAGGAAGAAGATCACAGAGTGGAGAGAGGAGATAAAAGAGAAGGGATGAGAGGGAGCAAAACATGTGGAAACATATGAAGAGAAAAAGAGGAGAACATCAGATTTAGCTGGAGCAATAAGCTGTTCTAAAAACACCCACTAGGGGGCGATCTACTCTCCAGCATAGATCAACAACCTCCAGTGACCTCTAAGTGGGAAAATAAAGCTTGTAATGATGCCACATTTACATTTGTTGGCCACTGTGAGGCAGAATAACACCAAAACTAGGTGATGGACAACTGTAACTGACATACTATCTTCATATATAGTGTTAACAAACTGTTGCATGACACAACATTAGCATTGATGACTATTTAGCAGCTGATGAAAACAAGTGCTGATTAATGTACATGTCCTGTCATCATTTTTAAGGTCTCAATCAATTCCTGAAGGAAATATCCAGTTCTTAATAAGCTAAAAGTCTCAGTGCATATGGAATTGGAAGACCTTGGAAACAGGAAGTCGCAGAACAGACCAATCAGGAGTGTGGATACCCGTAAAAGTTATCAATGGAGAGAGTACATTACACTGTGTGTGGTGTTGTGTACATGTGTTTGATGATTAAAGAAGAATCCACCACTTCAACCTTTACAAATAAGGTCATAGATGGATAGATGGATAGATGGATAGATGGATAGATGGATAGATGGATAGATGGATAGATGGATGATAGATGGATAGATGGATAGGTAGGTAGATAGACGGATAGATGGATAGATGGATAGATGGATAGATGGATAGATGGATGATAGATGGATAGATGGATAGATAGATAGATAGATGGATAGATGGATAGATGGATGATAGATGGATAGATGGATAGATAGATAGATGGATAGATAGATGGATAGATGGATAGATGGATGATAGATGGATAGATGGATAGGTAGGTAGATAGACGGATAGATGGATAGATGGATAGATGGATAGATAGATTGATAGATAGATAGATAGACAGATAGATGGATAGATAGACGGATAGAAAGATAGATAGATAGATAGATAGACAGATAGACAGATAGATAGATAGACAGACAGATAGATGGATAGATAGATAGACAGACAGACAGATAGATAGATAGATAGATAGATAGACAGACAGATAGATAGATAGATAGATAGATAGATAGATAGACAGACAGATAGATAGATAGATAGACAGATAGATGGATAGATAGATAGATAGATAGACAGATAGATGGATAGATAGATAGATAGATAGACAGATAGATGGATGGATAGATAGATAGATAGATAGATAGATAGATAGATAGATATATAGATAGATAGATAGATAGATAGATAGATAGACAGACAGATTATTTTGTCACAGAAGCAGAAGTGATAGTCAGACAATATGTTTGTTTTTTTCAACGCATTTTTGTTATCAGAGATCACTCCAGCCCCATGCCATCGTCTCCTGTCTGCCACACACTCTTGCCAGTTGGCATCGCGGTGTATTTTCATGCCATCCAGACCTTCCAGCCTCATCACCTTCCAGCAGACTGGTCAGTTTGTAATGCCCAAATCCCCCCCAGCACAAAGGGCACAAAGGGCTCTATTCTGGGCCGCTAATCTCTGCGACTTACTGCTCCCATCGGGCCCACCTCACTTCCTGATAGAGGAGGAGAGTGCTTGGACAGACAGATTCTCGCCGCCATGCGTGTGAACAAATACCAAAAAAACAGTAAGTGTGTGTGTGTGTGTTGTGGAGCGACGCACGCGCATGGCAACACACACTCTGGGGCGGTCGGAGGATTTATTCAGGACGTATTGTTTTGAGCGGGTGAGGGTGCTAGGGGGAAGATTTTAGCTGTCACACCGCATGCTCACTGGGGTACGGTGATGGGAGGAATGGGGAAAGGGGGATGAAAAATGTTGGCTCTTTTGGGGGTGAGTTTAATCAGTGAGGGCACGTAGTACGGGTCCCCAGCACATAGAAACTACCGGATGCTAACTTGTATATGTTGGCCAATTTGCACAATTAGCATAAGGTGCGTTACAGTTAGTAGCATTCGTTACCATTACAGCTTATATGGACAATAGTTAAAAAATAGCATGGCATATTTGGTGGTTTTGAGGGTTATTGAGGATGTTGAGTCAATTTCTGAGATTTTCAGTATCAGAAATGTCCGTTTTAACCAGAAAATGGCAACATTTGTACTCTGATGGATGGTTTTGATTAGTTTTGGGTTAATGTTGAAGCTTTAGGGGACTCTGATGAATTGGTTTGGACAGATTGGTTATTCATTTGAAATTAAATCGTCCAATGGTCAAAACACTACTCATTATAGTCATAATCCACCCACCAGGAGTACAAAAATAGCCATTTTCTCGTTAAAAGAGACATTTCTAACATAAAAATGTTGGGGTATTCCAACATTTCCAGGTTCACTATGCTGACAACGATAAAGGAAGAGCGATGGGTACAAAGATGTTCTGCTCAAAGGACTTTAGATGCTGTTAAAGATGAAACACTGACTAAAAACTGACACACACACACACACACACACACACACACACACACACACACACACACACACACACACACACACACACACACACACACACACACACACACACACACACACACACACACACACACACACACACACACACACACACACACACACACACACACACACACACACACACACACACACACACACACACACACACGTTTATCTTGTGTTTCTCTCCAGACGGTGAACCCAAACACCTGAGGTTAATCTCAGACATGTTTGCGCCGCTGAGGATGAGCGATGGCACAGCGACAGAGCAGCGCCTCTTTATCTCTCTGGAATTGATCAGATATTCTATAGAGGATGGAAAAACTTTAAACTGGGAGAAGTTGGGCGTTGAGGAGGCAATCACACCTGCATTTTGTTTTTCATTTTTGGACTGTTTGAGCAAGAGATAAAAGCCACAAACACGGGTTGTTTATTATCTCCTGGAGGGAGTCATGTGTTTATCTCTGTCTCTCTGAAACTAATCATGCACACTACGGGACGCACTAGCCTAATATTGTGCGCACATGTATGCCTGTACCTCTCATGGTTTAGTTATTTACAACTAAAAACCTATTTATTGACACCATTGAGAGCTGTCTCGTTCTTTTTTGTAAGGGTCTGCAAGAGACACATTACTGGAAATTGCCTATGCTGAAAACAAGCTCTGTTGCAGGCCTTTTTCCCGGCTAAAAATGTACTTCCATAGAGAGGTTTGGTCTAACTCTTAACCAAATCATCTCCAGATTAATATGATATCACATAGGTTAAGATCCACTTAAATAAGGCCTGATACGAGGTGAATAAATCCTTAGAAAAAGTGGAATTTAGGCAATTGTGTTTATTTTTCATGCTATATTTACTTCCTGTCAAACAATCGATTCGTCTCCTTTAACCATCCAACCTTTTTCTGTGTTTTCCTGAAAATACTAAACTGAAGTGGATACTAAAGTAAGAACTGATATGAGGTCATCGCTTTTTCTCTTATCTTTGCTGCCATTGCATTGACTTTAAGGGTCCAGGGTTAGGGTTAGGGTTAGCAATTCAAAAGTATTGTCGTAGTTTTAGTAGCCTCATTCTGCAAGCTTCTTTGGTAAATCCTTTCCTGATTTCACTGTATTACTACGGCACTGTATTTATTACAGGAAACACTTGAATTTGGACATTTGTCATTACTTTGGCATGCTAGATGTACTTCCTGTCAAACGATATAGATTTGTCTCCTTAACCTGTCAAACGTTGTCTTTATCTGAGCTCCGGACACATGAAACTCTACCCTTTAAGCAGAGTCTGTCCTGTCCAAATACCCAAACGTTAAACCCTCCAGCGTTGAATAAATTGCTCCAAAACAGCCGAACCGTTTCAGAGTTTTTCTCCATTTCCCGGGTGACTAAGTGTTTAAAGCACTTACTGCCATCGCGGTCGACCGTGCAGACGTTTAGGAAACATCGAGTTTGTGACTGTCTGTTAACGAAAACATGGAGAGAGGAAATGCGATACACACACATAATGACTCTGGTTTCGAGGAATCACTTTGAAGTATTTACTTAGCGTTAATTCAAACTCTTTTGTCATGATGATCTTAATATGGGTTTATTGCATTTGTTCGCTAAAGGAAAGGAGGTATACAATTATTAATTGACGCTATTACCTGATCATAAGTATCATTTACAGATGAATAGATCATGCGAGTATTCTTGAAATGCAAAAATAAGATGAAATGGGTTCTTTTATTGACTTTAATGAGTTGTGTCAACTTGCATCTGACCCTGAAATTAATTAAGTGTATCTAATGTAATGTATTTCTAGTTAATGTCTCATTAAATGTTAATTAGTGAGACGTCCACATCTCTCAGACTGATTCCCACCCCTCCTCCGACACTAAACCAAAGAACCTGTTCTCTCCTATCATCCAGGTGCTTTCCCCCCGCAATAAAAACCCAATTAGTGTTCAACGGGTCCTCACTGTCTCACGGAGATGATGTCATAAAGACGTGGTGTTTTCTCAGCTGAGCTTCAGTACGATAAGGTAACTCCAGGTAAAGAAAACAACTATTTTCCTTTCTGTTTGTTCGTTTTTTGTCAGACGAAGACGCACAAAAAGATGCCGTTAGGAAAGC